>LLCD01000226.1:0-23149 GCA_001414355.1 Hymenoscyphus salicellus
GTCTTAGGGTAGTCGTAAGGCAAAACTGTAAATACACGGGGTGTGAGTGTCCAGTTGAGGGTGCTTTCTGATGGGTCTTGCAGAGGAAACGGAGGGAACGAGCTTGTATTTGGCGTATTAGTCAATGGTCGATCATTGGTCCGAGGTAGTTGAATTGATTGTTTTTGAATCATCTTCATGTTCCTTATAATATACTTGAGTGACCTGAGGGATATCTTACTATCTTAACGGAAATAAAAAACTCTTCTTATTATCTATCCAAATTCCTTAGTTGAGTAATTTTATTCCCCTGTCTATCCTTATCTTTCTGTTTAGAGGTAGAAATAAGATGAGTGCTTATATATTATGTTTTTGCAGTCTTTCTACTTCAATTTACTGAATTTAATTATTCTAAATAAGGTACTTATGTTTGATTGCTTCTAGGTATGTGGCGTGTAGTGGCGTGTAGTTTATTTGTGAGTTGTGAAATGTTAGGAACCGAAAACTCATCATCATTCAAAAGGTCCTGGTATCTCCCAAACTCCATATCCAAGAACGCCAAACACAAAAAACTTGCGGACATGTAGCAGACATCTGGAAACATGAACAGAGGATTTAGAACCCCCAAATCCAAAAGGACCTTACACCTCTTCATCATAGTCTTCTCCTTTGATCTCCCCATACTGACTCGCACGTTCTTCCCCCTCCCATTCATCTTGGTCTCCATTTTCATCCTCATTGCTAGATACAGATCCAGATTCGGCATCATAATCAACGATCTCTCCTAGATCATCGACGCATGCTCTTAGCCCGGCTGCCTCTTCCAGAACGGCAGGAAGTGTAACTTCAATCCTATTCAATCGTGCCTCTACATTGTCGTCACCCTCCACTTCCTCTTCCTCTCGCACTAAATCTACAAAACAATCTCGTAAATCAGAGGTCTCCTCGAGGAGTGCGGGAATCGAGGTTTCGATACGTTTAAATCTTGCTTCTAAGTCCACGTCTTCCACATAGCTTTGAGGTCCATGGTTGCATTCTCGTTGGGGTGTGGAGGTTTGAAGATGGGAGTGCTTTGAGAAGCTGAGTTCCAAATCCTGCTGAAGGTTTTCGATTTTCTCCTCGAGTTCGGGTAGAGATTCATTGAAACACTCCATTACTTCCTTTACATCATCGTTAGTAGCTTGGATGCAAGACCAAAGTTTTTTGTTCTCCGTTTCCAATATCTGCACGACTTGCGCCTGTCTCGCAGTTTGGGTTTCGAGACATGCTATTTTGTTCTTGCTTTCGTTTTGGAGCGTCGTGAGTTGTGCCTGAAACGAACTTTCCATGGATTTAAACCTGGCATCAAAAGATGCCGCGAGCTGAGCACCTATTTGGTTCAAAGTCAATTGGTATGGTTCATTCACATTCAATTCCTGAGGAAGAGGTTGTTGGTTTTGGGGCGTGGAAGGGGAATGCGGTGACTGAACATCCACTTGGATTTTCTTCCCAGATTCTTGCAACCTCTTGACTTCGTTTCGGGTAGCCGTCTCGAAATTTTGTGTGTGACCCGCGCGTGTCTCGAGGTTCGTCACTTTCTGTTGCAACTAATCGATGTAGTTGCCGTGGTGTCGGGTAAAATCTTTGAGAGTAATAAGTCTTGGGTGATTCTGGGTATTGTACTGTGCGCGGGCTGAAATAAATCTCCAGTGATGTTTTAACTTGCCATTAAATTCGACATTTCGTTTCAACTGCTCGCTCATGTGTTTGTTTAAGGGCGTGATATCATGTCGTGTTTCTTGTATTTGCTCCGAGTTAGATCTAATTGCAGCTGCGAGTTCGTTGTTGATCACTGAGAGTTGCTGCTTGTTTCTCTCCGTGGACTCCATGGTGGAAGCACGCAGGGTATTGAGATCGCTTTGGCACTCGAATCCGGATTTCACCAATTGGTTTTCGAGGGCCGCAAGTTTTCTGGTGTTCACCAATGCGTCATTGACTCGTTTATCCAAATCGGAAAGCCGATCCCTGGTGCTCTCGTCATGTTGCAGCAATCTTTCTTCTAAATCAGCCTGCTCCTTTCTCAATTCGTCTGCAATATCGATTTGGGTTTGAGAGACAGTGTCCAATGTCATTTCAGTGTTTTTTTGTCTTTTGGTGACCGCCTGGTACTTCGATTCAGCAGATTGAGATATGCCAAGGAGAGTAGTCACACGTCCGTTCTGTGCCTTCAATTGCTTCTCCAAAGCATCCAGGCGTTGTTGTGTCGCCATATCCCGATGCATGGTTTCGTTCGAAGAACTCTGAAGAGCAGTAAAGACATCGGCAAAAAGATTAGCAAAACCAGCAGATCCATGACTGGCCATAGCTACAACCGGTGGTTGAGATGGTGTATCGAAATCCATAGTTTTTGATATGGGTTTCAGGTAGGGCAGCTGGCACTTCTCTTGCTGGAGGTGTGCTGACGGAAACGTGGTGGGTTGCCCGCGTCCTTGGTGCAGTTTACTAGTCCAGCGCCTCGATTCTCCTTGTCTGCGTCCTCATGAACTGCAAATTGGGCAGACATATGCCGCGGTCGCGTATCGACCTTATTCGACCTAAAGTCATCCATGCCTTCGTGGAGTTGTGCGAGGAATTGCGAAGGTGGATGAATGTGTGGCATTCGCGTTTTGCTATCATGGATTGAATTGGGGCAAGAACGGTGATTCGGGTGTTCAATGTAGATGTATCATATTGAGCTCGTTAAAGGCTCTAGTGCTCTACCGCACATGTGAATTGGGTGGAATTGGGGGAATTGGGGGGATTGTGGGGATTGTCGCACAATTAACGCCATAGAAAGAGTGGATGGAGTTGAAAGAGACGCGTTCGATTTACTCGTGCACAGACGGGCTGTCCCGTGACATCTCCTTAAATTGGAGATTAAACGTGACAGCTTCAGAACCTGGAGTTCAGGGTTTTCCTAGAGAGAAACCCTAGCATGATGAGTAAATGCATCAAGTACTACGCACTTGAGCTCCAAAATCTGTTTCCTGCAAGAAACTCCCAGGTTATATATTTGGTTAGACGCGTTGACTCCGCACGGTGTCCGTTTCACCGCGTCACCACGAGATCATGATGTCTCCCCCACTATTTTCAGCTTTCTTTTGACATGAGAGCTGTCTTGTATTATTACCACTGACCTTCCTTGCGCTTTGTTTCCATCCGACTACTCATCCTCCATCATCAAGGAATCACCAAAATGCGCTTTTCGGATCTTACTACTTGCGAGTACATTTTTCTCTCTCCACTTCCTTTCTTCACTATTTCTAGAGTACGCTAAAACCTACCGCCATGTTCCGAATGGAGAAGGGGCAATGAAGGAGGGTAAATCTTGTATGTAAGTAGATAGTCTCCTACATTGGAACCCGCACCACAACTCCAAAGTCACCATTCCAGAAATTCCCAACAACCAGAAGACCCCCCCCGAGAATCACAAACATGGCCGGTCCGACAACAACCGGGCAATGTTTTGGCCAAGCAATAATCGCTTTTGTTCTGGAAATAATCTTGCTGTATGCCTTGAAGATCTTCAGTGACTTCACACTTCACACTTGGAATGAGTTTGTATTATCTGAGCACAGAGTTGTAAGAGAATTTGCCCGGGTGATGAAACCAATAATTGCCGGCTTGTGGATGGTGATTAACTTGCTGGTTTTGTACCTTGCATGTTTATTAGTTGACCGATTGTGCTTTTGTTTGGAGAACCCGCGCATAATGCTAAAGTTGTGGTGGAGCGGGTGGGTGTGGGGTTGAGGCCGAAGGAAGATGAAGGGAGATGTTGAGAGTTTGTCATTCATGTTTGGGAGGAAGGGAATAGAAATCGTTAGCTCTTCTATATAGGCTACTATAGACTAAATGTGCAATTAAAGTTCGATAGGGAGTTTGCTAAATCTGTGTAATTTGTATTGCGGGTTCTCACGGGAGTGCCTCTACGGGGACGGAAAAAACGTTGCATTTTGTTAGTAACAGTAAAGCGGCAAGGAAGCAGAAAAAGATAGGACGAATATTGAGATATAATTACTACTATAACAGATTTGTTCCTTTTTTGATTTTTACGTTGTGATTTTATCTAGGATTTAAGACGAAATTCCGACGTTTTTTTATCTTTTTAGCATATGAACTTTGTAAGTAAGCTCAGAAGATTGTAATTCTCTGAATATTGCAGTAAATCAATGAATGCTCTTCGATAGAAACCATGTTCAAAGAAAATCTTTATGATATCTATTTCCCCACCGACTCCCCAAAAGATCGAACCCCTGGTAAATAGTCATAGTAGTTCTTCCAATATTAGAGCAACCTTTCCCTCGGGTCATTCACCTAGGCATTTGGCCCATAGCTTTAGCAGTGGCTCAATCTGGGCTTACGAGCTCGCAATGCACCCGTGTATTGAAAAAGAGCCACAACAAATCCTTGGGCAAAGTTCGACATACAGCCCACCTCTATCCTCCATACCCTCAGACGAAACTACTTACCTCAAGTGCTCACTGCCCAACCAAACTCAAGATCAATACTCAGCCACTCGGTAAAATGAAGGTACTGAATAATCCTTCACATGAAACCAATACCGCAGATCCTGAAGACAATGTCAATAAAGCGATTGTCCGACCAGCCTCACTACAAGAGCTCCAAGTTACTCCACGGCAATTTTCCCTAGTCCATTCACTCCTTCAAGACAGTTCAACAAATTTCCGCAAGCCAAAGGCAATGCTATCTAAATCCACTCTGCTTAATGTCATCTACGATGTTCGTTTCCTCATCCTTGAATATATTCTGGCCAGCCAGTATAGAATCACTGACTATAGAGATGAATCAGCCAAACCTGAGAGCAGCGTCTGCAGTGATCTAATCAACGTTTCCTTGACATGTTGGCAAGTACACGACGAAGCTAAGCGGATATTCTACGAGAAAAACATTTTTCAAATCCATACCTTTTTCAAAACCTATTCGGCTTTCGATCATTGCCGCAACCATTATCAAGTTTTTGGTACACCCCGCCTCTATTGTTAAATTCCTCAACTCATTCTAATATTCTTTAGTGCCTGCAATATGCAATCCTACGATCGCACCATGCAAACCGCTTGTAACGAAATTTGCATTTCCGTTAATTTCAGCTGAAAGTTGGAACCGGATCCGCTACGACGTAATAGCAGATTTGAAAGACGAGTTTACCGAGATTTCTGCCACCGTTAAGGAACTCGAGGCATCCTGCGTCAATATAGCGAATGTGGCACAGCTTGTTGTTAACATTCCCGAGGCATTTAAATTATATAAACGCCATTTAGAGCTGCACCTTCAGAGCTACGGGTCAAATCTGGACCCTAATTTCCACGATGCTACCGACTTTTCTTGTCGATTTAGCGAGTTTTCACACCTCATTGATTGTTTAGAACCATTCGCTGGATCTCAGTTTGAAGAGAAAGCATTTAGAGAACTCGAGGAGTTCTTGCAGACCCTCAACAACTTCGCGCACAAAGACTTCACCTTGGTTTGGGATATTTTCAAGAATGAGGTGCGTACATTTCGATTGGGCGCTTGTTGTGATTGGTTCATGGGGGTGTAACTACGCGAGCTGTACAAAAGATATGATCGGAGTAACAAATGCGAAGAGATGATTGCTTGGATTTTGGGAATGGGATGTTCGGATGTCAGTGCTTTACTATAAGATAACGGTAATTGACTGTTTTGCCCTCTAATTAATTGAAAATACCTGGAATACCCTCTAAATCATATACCCCTCGTTTTAGAGAGTAAAAGTGTCAAAACAGGGGTATAACTGTCAGTCAAGAGATTTTTCTCGCTCATTGTTTTCCATATACTAATACACCAAGAAATCAATGAATACAGTAAATTGACCTACTACGCTATCTACCTACTTCCTAATACGTGAGACTTTAGGAGTACCCTCTGGTGGTAGAATACTCCAATCCTTTCGCTTTCGCTTAACGCTTTTATCGACTTTTTAAGGCTCTTTTTAAGTACCTAAACCGTCGATTTAAGCCTCAATTCCACCCACAATTACGCCCTCTTCAGCTCTTGAACAACACCGTCTGCTATATCTTTACCCTAAGTTACTACCTCCTCGGCCTCTATCTACTACTCTCTAATACCATATATTTAATCTATTATGCTAGGCGTAAAACAACGTCCATTGGCATTTACAGTAACCTCTCGATTAGTATAGCACTAATATCTATTGATTATACCATAATTTTTACCCTCTCGTCGCTTCTTAATACGCCCTTGCCTACTCAATACTTGAGGGAAGATTCCTGGCTTGATAACTCGCTCCTTGATGCCTCTACCTCTAGTAGTATTATATCGTTGTTGTACACGATCTGCAATCCGCTTGGCCTCGCTATCGTCACCCGCACTCGTAATTGAGGCGTCATCGAGCTCGAATTGCTCTTCTCGTCGAGGTTGAATAGATTTACCAAAAAGTCCTCCTCGCTTTCAGAGAAGCCATTAAATTCTTTTTCATCCTCGGCATCTGAATCCTCCTCAAGGCTCTATTTACGCTGCTTTTGGATTACACGGTATGCTTGACGCTTCGGTATATCATGATCTCGGCCGTGCGACTTCTTGTTATTCACTAAATTCTTTGTCTCAAAGTTATGATCTCGATCGATAGAATTGGCGTAGCTTTTCAGGATATATCGTGTAGTGTTCTTGCCGCAGTGGCTGAGATGAGTACTCGAAGGACATGAGTGAGCAGTATAAACTCGAAGGATTACGCACTTCTGGCCTTTTTTAGAGACGATAATATGTAGGTGAAAGTCACACTCCTCTTCCTTGTACTCAAGTATAAATCAGCCTGGTTCTAACTTGATAGTTTTGTAGGATTTATCTCAATCGAGGAGATAAACAATTGTAGCATCCTTCGCTTCCTTCATAGTAGATCACCTTTGACCGATACGCAAATCCGCTGAGTCGACCGCCGATTCCTCTACCACAATTTTAGTAATAGCTTTATCTTATCGCTCTTGTTGCCCGAGCTCTTTCGATAGTGTACGACGAGGCTTTACGCGCCGCTCGCGCTCTTGTTGCTTAACCTTCTCCTTGTACTTCCAGGGTAGTATATTAGTGGTGGTGGTGGAAGATAGAGATAGAGATGGAATAACTTTAATAAATGCTCTTAGTCTTTAATTATTATAGCATATAGCTTTAATTCACTGAAAATTAAGTGTAAATATATGGCAATAGTAAATCTTAACTGACAGTTATACCCCTGTTTTAACACTTTTACCCTCTAAAAAGAGGGGTATATGATTTAGAGGGTAATCCAAGTATTTTCAATTAGTTAGAGGGCAAAACAGTCAATTACCGATAAGATAATGATTTGGTATTTCGAGGAGAAGTGGATAAGTCCGATGATTACTTTTGTCATCAAGGCCAATGAAGTAGCTTTACCAAATGTAGGTTTCTCTGAGCCAGTCATCTTATGGCGCTCGCCCTTTGCAAAGGAGCATCATATATTTCTTCTCAATACAATAAATACCTCTACTTTCTCTTGTTCCCGTTCCATTGATGGTTACTCAAGTGTCCACCATTCGTAAAGCCTTATCAATTAGACGTGTATCTGTCTTGTTGTTAAACTTGGGGTCGGAGAAACGTTGGGATCCTGGCGAGTAACTCTGCAGGCAATGAACTATCCTCTAGCCGCATGTTTGATCTGGCGGCGAATCCTCACCACTCATTCCCGTAGCCGCAGACTTGTCAACGAACTTCAATCTTGCTTCTTCCCCACTGCCCTCCACTTCGATATCAAAATCCCCCATTGTCATCGCCCCCTTACTAAGATCTGACCCAATCCTGAAAGCCTCTTCAATGGCAATCCGGAACCATTCGCGGTTGAACCTAAAGCCTTTCCTGCTGAATCCATTGTCTGACATCAAGAGCAACCTGCTTGCGGTAACAGCAGACCGTCTCTCCCATTGGTTAATTGCGTAGCTGATGCATTCGCACAATTTTGGCTTGAATTCTGAAGATTGGATATCGTTAACGCCTGTGTAAAGTTCATCCAACTGGAGCTGGTTTCTGCCAAGTTTCCTATTTTCGTAATAGAGGATCCTTTCTGCGTGCCTGTATATGAGAAGATCGGAGTAAGTAAAAGTTGAAAAAGATTTCAGCTTTTGGAGAGTATGCTTACAGTTGCTCGAATTCCGTCTCCGGGATGATTGTTTTGCTAAAACCATATTGGGCACCGGTGAGATCGATGTAGTATGTTTCAGAGCCCACCGTTATGACTTTCCAAACCTCATGGAGTGTTGTCTCCATGTCTCGATGCTCGGTGCCCTCTGAATCGATAGTAACAATGTCGAGACCACGGTAGTCGGTTGGGATTACGGAAACTTCTTCTACATGAGTGACAATATCTGCTCCTGTGTTAGTACTTGTGGGTGAAAACAATCTTGGACGCACTCTTGAGTAGTTTCACAATGAATGGTTGGAAAGCAGCAACAGCCTCCATTGATCCTTGGAAAGACAGTACTGCGTGCTTTTCGGAACTGGTTTGGCATATTTCGCCGGGGAATTTGTAGAAAGGCTTCTTGTCACCACCGCCCTCATGAAGATAAATCCGGTGTCCCTTGTTTTCCAATTTCACTAAATTCTTGTCAAATGACAACTCTCGGTGGGCATACCTAGACATGGAGGTCAGTGCACTACTCACACCATAAGAGTGATCGTGTATTGATGGGCTATACCAGAGCGCTTGTATGAGGTCGCCAGCACGGAACAAACCCCTCTTGGCTTCCAAAAGTTTGCATTGTGGCATGTGCTTCGTCCAATCCGCCTTTTGGCACTCAGCTGAGCAGTAACTCGCATTTTCATGACCGGGTGTGTTTCTGCAACCATCACAGGCTAGATCGGCCTCCTCTTGACAAACAATGCATCTCCTGGTCGGAACTGGAGTCGAGGGATCTGGACTGCCGCGAAAAACAAATGGCGCAGTAACCTCGTCGACGGCAATACTCGTGTTCAACTTCTCTTCAATCAGGTCAACGTCAATGGAGGAGATTCCGGTGGCAGAGGAGTCCATGTTGCCGTCTGAAAAGATATAGGTACTCTTGGCTTCAGTACTGGACCAGACATGGGCGGCAGATGGTAAGGAGGCATCTGTAATTGACTGAGCTTCAGAAGGGTACTCGTCGCGACTACCTGGTTTTGCTTCCAGAGAGGGCCTTTGTGCATTTACGGTGGGAAGGTGCCATGGATTATGGAAGGGTCTGGGTACTGAGATAACCATAGGTCACGCTTGTCTCTCGGTTGTCTGTTTTCTGTGCCTTGCTGCCTGAAAGCAAACACTCTTTAAGGCCATCTCGGCCATCTCTTGAGTCGTTCCCTATTTTAACTGTTCCATTTCACGAGACTCCCAAGCGAAAGCGAATCTCATAGTCTGAGCGTGCTTCGTTTAAAAGACTTGTGCATCGTGGAAACATATGGACCTTTCGGTATATTGCGACTACAAATATACTTCTTATTCATAAATCAATCAATTCATCACTTCATCCTTCCCCATCTCATAAGCCAAAACCACCTTCCCCAAACTCTCCTCCATAACAGCAGCAATCCACTCCCCCGCCGGCCAACTCCCCCTCTTCCTAAAAGTCCCCACAATCCACTCCAGATACCTAGCCTCCGTCTTCTCAATTCCAATCTCCTCAACCCCAGAATTACCATTTACATCTAAACCATTCAGATCGTCTCCCACACAGGTCATAATGGCATCCAGCACGAATTTACACGGGTTTGAACGAGTACCCCGTTTTGCTGCATCGCAGGCTTCGGCCATGGTGAGACGTACCAAACGCCAGCCAACGAGGCAGATTTTGAATCCAAGGAGCGTAACGAATGGTGGTTCGAGCGGGGGCGGATGGGTGGATTTAAGTGGGTTGAGCATCTCGAGGGCGTGTT
Source organism: Hymenoscyphus salicellus (assembly GCA_001414355.1). Taxonomy (NCBI): domain Eukaryota; kingdom Fungi; phylum Ascomycota; class Leotiomycetes; order Helotiales; family Helotiaceae; genus Hymenoscyphus; species Hymenoscyphus salicellus. The sequence continues at coordinate 9,907 of LLCD01000226.1, forward strand.
CTAGATCGTTGAGCTGGTTTTGTTAGTCAGATTATTGCGGATAGTTGAAATTCCACAACTCACGATCCGGAATACATCCCTGTCTTCGTAAATATCTCGATGGTCTTTACTTCGAGGCGTGGCAAGATGTCCGGCCGTTGCGATCGCCAATGGTAAATTTGATTCCACGAGTCCACTCACAAGCAACGAATCTGGATGTGATAAGGTGATAGATGTGTAATACCATAATAGCCAGAAAGCATGCCAAAGTGGTGTAGTTTCCTCAGGTTCCATGAACGTGTCCATTCGCCGGAAGTCAAAAAAATTGAAAACCGGCCGCTGACTTCGGGGGACTAATTCCGCAATCCCCTTCAACGCTTGAGAAATTTGAGCATGTTGCTTATCTGTGAGAACGGACAATGTTCTCCGTTGTGCTTTGGGCCTCTCGAGAAGACAACTTGCATGCGTTAATTCCCGGGCCATCATTTGGAGTTGCGTTACCAGGATTACGGCTGCGAATGGACTTGCCCAGAGTAATCTTAGCTGTCGCTTTGGTTTCTTCTTTTCCCTGTCGCTGTGGAGGAGACTTTGGCTTGCTTCGTAGAAGAAGCCCTGTGAAGGCGGTGTTTCTTGGGCGCAGACCTGATCCTCCCCTTCATCGAACGATCGGAATTGGTTTTTGAGGCAAACGGACCATGCTTCGGCTGTTTTGGCGAGCCATACATTTTCGCAACATGGGAGGTCGTATTTTATCTCGAGTGAGGAAAGCATAGGTCGTAAGTTACAGACTATAGATAGCTGGGAATCCAGAAGATATAGACAGTATATACATCTAGTTGTTCGTGAGTTCAATCACTCTCAGCGCGATTTTCTAGGGGTGCTTACCTTTTTCTCGACTCGGTCTTGACAAATTCCTGCCAACGGAATTCTAATGAATTCGATTCCCCAAATTCTTCACCACCTTCTTCCTCGGCCTCATCGCCTGAATCTTCAAAGGAGTAGTTCGAAGTGCCATCGTGAGACATTTGCAGCATTCTCATCGCATCTACTAATTCTCGATGTATTCTTTGGGCTTTTAGAAAGCCTCCGTCGTCTCCTCCGTATATCCCAAGATATTCCAAAAGGAGAAAAGTTTGGAGAACCCACGTTTCCTGGTAGCGAGATCGATTTTGCTCAACCTAAAGCGTCGTTTCAGTGGGGAGATATATTTCAGTGGTGTAAGCGGACTTACATATTGTTGCATTGAACTCAATGTAGACTCAAATAATGCTTTCCTGGAAACTTCACTGTAGGGGGATTGGCAGTATAAACTCCCAACACAAGTAATGACGTTCAATAAAGGAGTGGGTGAGGAAATAACATGGAAGGAAGCTTCATGCAGCACGGGAAAATTGCGATGGAAGCTATTGAAAAATGCTTCTATACATCTGATATCTCCAGGAACGCTAGATGGTTGTTACAAACATGCTGATTTTGGTGCCAATCTTTGTACTTACATTGAGGCTGGCTGTCCATAAACTTGGGGCTGTGGAGGTTTTGGCGTCGGTTGAGAATCATGATCCATCATAGATTCTGGGTTTGTTGACATCAATGCGTCGAGCCATGCTGGCGTTGATGGGGAGGTTATTGCTGGCAGTAGTGGTGTTGCTGTTGACTGTATATGTATGGGGGGTTTTGTATTTGGATGACAGTTCTCTACATGTCTCTTTTTAAGATCACTATTCGTGGGTTTTAACATAAAAAACTCTGAATTAAAGTGCGGAAAGTAGATTGTATCCAAGTCATCCTTACCTCCTGGCGAACCGAGCATCGCACAACGTACACTGGAAGCTGGGAGCAAGCAATCCTCGATGATCTGTTTCAAAAGTAAGTAAATGCATAAAGAATGAGTCTTATCTAACACTTACGAGTATTGATATGTCTTTTCAAATTCTCCTGCTCTTCATTCAGTCACGAGAATTCCACTGTACATCGAGGCGGGAGTCACGAACCTGACGAGTGAAGCCTTTCGAGCAAGTCGAACACACAAACGGTCTAGGCGTAGATGGGGTCGTAAGAGTGTCTGCCATGGTGTGATTATTACTTTTGCATGCTGCTGCAGAAGGGGGATGTTGTGTACACTGCCTTTACTGGTAAGTGGGGGATGAGCTGGATGTTGACACGGACAATTTGGAGTGGAGTAGCGAAGTACCGGGGTAAGAAAAGCAGCAAGCACAAGAAGTGTATAAATATATTCAAGTTCTAGTATTCCTCGAAAATTAAAGACTCTAGATACACTTCAGGTATGTTGTTTAGTCTACAAAGCGAATACACTCTCGGGGACTTCGGAAGCTGGTGGATTCTTATTGTTCCCGAGATAGAGAGACCACTTTCTCAGTGCTGCTTTTCCATTGCTGAGTGAGTTTCGTCACGTGGGTGGACAAAGTGGAGTGCCACCCCTTTTCCAGGTTCTCCTCGCCTTTTTCTTTCAACCCACTCTCAGTTCGGAGGCTTATCTCCAGCATTCTCTAACACATATGGCGCGCCATCAATCTTTCTCCAGATAGCATCACCCTTGATCCTCATGTAGTACTCATGGATCTCTGGATGTGTCTCTGTCCATTTCTTTGCGAACACCTGTTTTGTCCGTTAGCATAACTCAAGCATCGAGTGGTAAAAGCTAAGACCTCGCGATCAGGTTCTGTGTGAAGAAGTCTCGGACAATCAAGTAAGTTGATTATCCGGGGCTTCTTCACACCATTAATAGATACCACATGATTCGCCACCGGGAGGGTAACTCACAAATTGATAACCTCTGGCAATCGCAGCAATAACAAACAAATCCGCCATCGTTAACGAATCACCGACGAGATATTTTTTTCCACCAGCGAGGGCCTTGGTGACTACCGAGACCATGCCTTCAGAATATTTCTCGGCGGCAGCGAGGATCTCTGTTGACGTGGGAGCTTTGCCAATAACAGGGTTAATCCATGCCATAATTGGGGGAAGAAGCTCGCTGTTAGCAAAGGATGACCATCTATTTTCTATGTTAATTGAGGTGTTGAAATTGAAGTGCGGTTTTCTTACTCTAGAATTTTTGCTTCTTCTTCAAATGTGGATCCGAGGAGTTTTGTATTGGGGTCTTGTCGCGCGACTGATGGTGGTTAGGTTTGAAATGTTGCCAATTGGAGCGTGGATAGAACATACGGTATACAGAAACAGCGATACATTCGTATACTTCGAATCCATCTGGTCGCTCTAACGCAGGGACTTTTCCTGGTGGGAATTTTGAAAGATAGTCTGCGCCAACTCCGCCTTTGCTGGAATCGACCTTTATTGGCCAAGCCTCAACATACTCAACATCAAGTCTGCAAGTATGTTAGAAAACCCAAGGCTTGATGGCGGGACAAATATTTACTTATTTAGTTCCGCAATATACAAGCACATGGTCGCCCGAGGCGCCTTTGGGTAATAGTAAAGCTTTCCGAAACTCATCGTGAGTGCTTGAAGTATAAATTCCGGGTTGAGAAGTAGATAGGATATAGGTAGGATATGGAATTGTTGGAATGAGAAGTGATAGAGGGTTTGGATTTGTGCTTTGTTTCGGAGAGAAGTAAAACGCAGATATATGGTGTCCCCTAAACTCCCCCATCATTCCTATCTTAACTCTTTTTTGATAGGGAAGTTGGTATGTGGAGCACATGTATCTCGAGATACGGAGTGGGGTGGAGCTCAGAATGCAGCTTCAACCCCACAGAGTGGGCATTCGGCCTTCTTGATCAAGCTTCCCGGGTAGTTACCGAGATGGGAATACGCCCCGGCTCAGTACTTCGTTATGAATTGTCATCGTCAGTAATGGTTCAAAAAGATAACTTGCTGACTTTGACAAAGCCAGTGGTTACGCAAGACGATATCTTACTTGATTTTGTAAAGTTGACGTAGACTGTTAAGTGTACCAATGCTATAGATCAGAGGAGAATGAAAATTATTTGGAATTTTAGAGGTCGATTGGTCAATTTAAATTTCATAGGGGTGTGGGAAGTGAGGTATAATGGTTTCTCTCCCCAGTCTCCATTACCAAAACTTCGAAAGATTCCCCTTCTAGGCTTCTATTGCAAACCAATTAGTATAACCGCACACTAGAAAGCCAGTCTAGTTTAAGCGGCCAAGGAGTAAGTTTCTCCTTGACTTTCGATGTTTCAACTCTGGTGAAAGATCACAGCCTTACGGACATCACTAGGGACCGTGGAAGATTGAAAGCAAAATATTTCAGAAAGGAATGACAGTGCCAAATTCAGGCATCAAACGAGCTATGGATATCATAGGTCCCCCAACTGACAGACGCCATGACACCACGCTTGCTAAAATCACGACCCAGTAAAACAACAAAAATCCCCCAAAATCATAAAAGTTACACAAGACAACATGCCCCTCTCTACCACATAGCCACCACCACCACCACCACCACCACCACCGCCACTCATTTTCTACAGAACCACAAAATCACAACTTTACAAGTCATGATCCTTCTTCAAGTCTCCGACAATAATACTCTCTGGGTCATCTGTGGTCTCGCCATCAATGATAGTATCTCCACGCTTTTCGCGGTTGTGAAGAACCATGATCAGAACCACGATGGAGATTTGAGCCAAAGAATTGCCCCATACCCACCACCAACCAAATTTGAAGCGTGGAGCACTCGGGGTTGGGAATGTGACAATATTCAAGCCAGCTAACAGCGCTTGACCGATGGCATTCATGGAGGCAATCGTAACAGCACGTTCTTCAGCACTCTTGAATGTGACTTCCGAGGCCCAAGACATGAATAGAGGGTTCAAACCACCACCAAGTCCCGCGATATAGAAGGAGAAGAACTTGAGTCCAACGGGAATGTTCCATATTGCCATGCAAAGCGAACCGAAAGACATCAATCCGCAGATCCAAATTGATGGCAGCCAACGTTTTCCACTTGCGTCTGCCCAATAACAACCTACTAATGCGGCAACGATTGACATGGCTGATTGGCCGGTGGGATAGTTATTGATTTGTCCAATAGTGTAGATATCCTTGTGGGCCTTGAGGTAGAGGTTGAATGGCGAACCGTTGGTGATCATACTCTGGTTGAAAACATAGTACAAAGCAACGAATGCGTACCAATGCCAGCTTTTGAAGATGGAAGCAAAAACTCCTTTGTCCAATTTCACTTTGGGGGATTCCGCTCCATCACTGTTCACACGTTTCCGGGCTAAGACAATCTCGTCTGCGGTGAGAATCCAGGATGGGTTTTTGGCGTCGGGTCTGGCTGGGAAGACAACGGCTCCGAGTAAGGCGACCGGCAGCGTAATACATCCACAAACAATAAACAGCCATCTCCATCCTGCAAGGCCTCGTACTCCATCAAGATTGGTGTAGCATGCTAGAAGACCGTGATGTCAGTCGGTGCTAATATTTCGAGTATCGGGGATAGAAGTTTACCTGTTTGGAAGTATCCGGCAAACATTGTACCAAGAGGACCAGCGATGTAGAAGAGACTCAGTCTACGAGAGATCTCAGAGCGTTTATACCAGCATCCGATACAGTAAATGACACCCGGATATGCCACACATTCAAAAATTCCGCTGAAGAATCTGATAATGTACACATGCTTGATATCCTTAACATAAGCAGTCAGGAGAGTCAAAATACCCCAGACGACCTCGAAGATAGGAATTAGAATATTAGGTCTGCACAGAATAATTAGGACAGTGTCTTTTGTAGAAGTCCCCGACCGAGGGTAGAAAAATGATGGAAAAATAGGGGGTGACGTACCGAACTCTCGTCAAAAGAATGTTTGAAGGAATCATAGCCGCACAATAGCCTGCCTGAAAGACTCCCGTAGTGTACTGGAGATCATTTCCCTTCATACCCACATCTTCCTTCATCCCAGAAACGTAGGCATTTTGGAAAGCCTGGAGATCCAAAAACTTCGTGAAGAAAGTCAAACAACCAAAAGTTAGGATAATAAAATCCAACTTGCGGAGTAAGGTTTTCTCTTCCTTTGAGGTCCCCCTCTCATACCACATCCATTTGTCGTACCATTTCTCTGCTCCCGGCTGGACGACGGATGTCGCTGAAGTGTCGTAGGTGCTTGTCATTTCCGTTGTGAATGGTCTTAGATGTGAATGAATGTCAATTGTCAGGCGATTTCGTTCCTCCAGGAGAAGAAGTGGACAGATTTTGGAGCTCCCAGGAGGTGGTGGAGGTGGAACAATTCTTTTTACGACTCCACGAGCTGGTCTTTATGAAGTTGCTAGAGCATCGTGTGAACAAGATAAGAGTCATTTTATCAAACCTTGGAAATCAGTCGCTCCGAATTGGGTAGCCGTTATCAGGTTGAGAAGCTTGGGCTTCAGGGTGGATGCTGTTTTTGAAGCTAAATCGTGGAGCATCTTGCCAAGACTCCACCTCTAGCGCCGTCCTCCCCCACATTACAGTAGAGACCCCAAACAACGGTAATCGGGGGTGTTCTGAATTTCATAGAACTCGGTTCCTATCGTTCATGGTGCTACCAGATAAGTGGTTGGAATCAATGAATCATTTTTTTTACCGTTGAAATCCATAGATTCCTATACAATGAGAAATTGACCAACTCCATACGTCCTTTTTATATATCCTACTAATCTTGTCTGAATGATATCACTTTTTGATCACAGTCAATACAAGATTGGAGTCATCTGCGCGTCATGCGAAACGTGTTATCAACCTGGAAGAGCGGGCATGCAACCGTAGATATCGGTACAATGATCTGCGGTGGGGGAGCATCATGCTCCACCTACTGGTTCGAAATGGCAGGAACTGCTCCTGCAACTGTTTGGAAGATGATATCGGATGAGTGTTGCAGGTGCTATGTGTGGTGTTTGGGAGATATTGCAACCAAAACATCCAACCATCGCACCCCACTCCAGGTTTGAACTGTTGACTTAAAAGAAGCATCCGGGTTCATCTCATGCCGTCAAATAATCATCTCCAAGATAAGAATAACCAGAATGCCTTCTGCAACCCCCACTACTACTATTCCAAAGTTCGTCCCTTGTCCTCCTACCAAGGAGAAGTTGGAATATGTTGATCTAGTCAATCTTGACTTGTCAAAATTTGATGATCCAGCCACAAGAAAGGAGTTGGCCCAAGAACTCTTGGATGGTGTTACTAAGCGTAAGTCCCATAGCTCCAGCTCTCACTTGAACCTTCACAGCGTAAAACTGACATTTTGGCAGATGGCTTTCTCACAATTTCCAACCATGGAATCTCACAGACTCTGTACGAGTCACAAGTCAGCCTTGCTCATGCAGTGATGACACTTCCTCCGGAGGAGAAGGCTCCATACGAAGCGACACCTGAAGAAGATGCGAAAGGACGATACGTTGGGTATGCTCAAACTCGAAGCCCTTCCAAAGCATAAACTAACCCGCATTCTAGTTTTAAGCCTGCAGGTCAGCTTGGAATTAAAGGAGGGTTTCACAAGACACTAGACCATTATAACATTTTGACGTACGACCCCGAAAACCACGAACACCCTGAAATACTCCGACCACACATGGGTGAAGTGAACGAGCTCATTACCTTTATTCGAGCCAACATTCTCCGGAAACTCCTCGCACTCATCGCCATCATTTTGGAGGTAGACGAAGAGAGTATTGCATCGTCTCATGCTTTCGGAAAAGAAAGCACCGAATATCTCCGCTATATGATTTACAATCCCCGAACAGTGGATGACAACAAGACATACAGAGATTTGTATCTTGCTGGCCACACTGATTGGGGAAGCTTTACATTCCTCTTCTCCCAGCCAATTTCTGCCTTGCAGATTCTCGCATCAAATGGCGAGTGGCAATGGGTTCAATATCTTCCACAGTCTCTTGTCGTCAATGTCGGCGAGGCATTGGAGCTCCTGACTGGGGGTCTTTTCAAGGCAACCATCCACCGAGTAGTCAAGCCACCGGCAGACCAGGAGAGAGAAAAGAGAATCGGTGTTATTTATTTTGCCCGCCCTATCGACAGGCAACGACTCGAGCCATTTGAAAGCCCGCTGTTGAAGCGATTGGGAATTGATAAGCCGTTGGATGAGACTGTGTACGATATGGGAGATTATTTGAACGCCAGAAAGCATGGATACAAGAGATTGGACTTTGATCATGATCGCCCAAGACAGGATGGGTATCATGCTGATCCCTTCCATGGAAAGTACACAGACCCGGAAGGTTTCAAAGCTCTTGGGATTGAAAAATGATGTAATTGGATTTTATGTAGTTTAGCATTTGCCAATTTTAGTATTCAAAATTCAAACCTAGTTGTGGCAGTATTCAAAGACCCTCTTCCGAAATATCTGACACGTCAGAATTTTTCTTTAACGGACGTGGAGACAGCCTTTCGGTTGTTGTTGGCGTACTACGACCCGGAAGTGGGAGTGCCTTGTAGCCACTTCAATGACTTGGGACATCCTGTGGACACAGCGATTATTTCCTTAGCAGATGCTGCGATGTCAGTTGTTCCTGATGATAAGGCAGAGCTACTTCTTTTCCAACCAATGCGAATTCTTCTCCCCCACCTGACTGACATTGATGAGAGGGACTTGTTTGGGAGAACTGCACTACTTGAATCTGTAGAGAGTGTGCAAAGGAGCCAGTTCCCCTGTATTGCCCAAATTCTACTTCAGTTTGGGGCTGAACCTCTAGCTGTCGGCAATGGTGGCGCTGGAATCTTACATTTTATCCTGCGAACCACTTCCGCATGCAACGACTGGAATTACACACCAGAGAGCATAAAACCGTTGAGAGATCTCATGATTCGGCTTCTCGAGGACCAGTGCGATCCAAATCTGCTAGACAACGAGGATTTAACACCTTCTGACTTAGCACTATCACCAGTCGCTTTGGTTCTTTGGTGTGAAGTAGTCCAGGATGTTGGTTTGGTCATGTTAACCATTTTGAAGCGAGATGACCAGCTTCAAGGCGTCAAAACGTCTGATGCCTACGTGCAAAGAAAAAAATTAAAATTAGAAAGTATCTTACATGCATCATCATCATTACCTTGGATAGACCAGGACATACACTCGGATGCCATGCAAGAAGAATTGGAACTTCGCATTTATTGTACCCAACCTAATAACTCCACAACGTCCCAGCCACCATTCGACAAAGGAGGCTCCTACATGGTCAATACAGGCCAGTCTGTAACTCATGCATTGTTTTCGAACCATCGCAATGGATCGTTTTGTCAGAACGGAATCGACTGGGGATTTTTCAGAGCAAAGTCCCATTCCAGACATGGAGAGGTCACCTACTGGCCAGTCAAAACAGCCAGTTGGAGGAAACATGTCGCGTTTAGATTATGGAGAGAGGGATATCTCCGAACACCGTGTCAAGCATATTCGTGGGTCACAGGAAGCATGTTGGATGGATTTCATTTCGGCTGAAAGTTCGAGAAACCAGCAACATTATGTTACGGAATTTTCCTAGGATCCGCCAGCTCCCGGTACTCTAGCAGGCTGGCAGTGAGCATTGAGTGCACCAAAATTACACTTTGTCATTCAGCTTAAAGTTAAGTCTGCACAATGGGTTTGGAAACCATAATATTGGTGCATAGAATATCTTCATCCGATACCTTTGTCTTGTTCCGTGGGGTGTTGCTGAACTCTTGGTATCTAAGCGAGGGGTATTGGTCTCCTTTGGCGCCGTATATACTTATCATTCATTTCAATAAATTAATAACTCATCCTTCACGATTTGTGAATAGAAGCAGCGACTAGGCTTCTTCTTTTGGGTGCATAACTTTAAGATGCGAAAAGAGAGTAAAGGTTTTTTGAAATTGAGGACCAAGAAAAGTGGAAACTATAATTAATAAAATGCAAGAATATCAACTCCTCTTTATCTCCCACCACTCTCTAAAATTTCATCCCGTCATCGGTAACAAGCAACCGGCACAGCCCCCCAAAGTCCGCATTCTACCCAATAAAAAGATATTCCACGAGCTGACATCACTCCTCAAAACCCACGCGCCAAAGAAATAAGCACTAGGGGCGGCACCATCATCTCCCGTCCCAACAACGGGGAAATGCGGCGTCTAACTGCATTTACGAGTTCATAAACGCCGTTTAGAGTGCTTACTAGTACCTAAAATGCAATCCTGGAAATCGGGAAATCGGTGCTACCCGAATTCGGGTTGTGGCTGATCCGTGTGGCTGTGTTCCACGAGGAGAGCCCGGTACGTGGTGTTGACAATTGAGATTGCATGGTTTACTTCCAGGCTTGAATTACAAGTGTGATTGGTTTGGTTAGTTTGGTTCGAAAGTCCAGAAAATGGAGCGGTCTACATATCGCGGCCGATCCTTGTTGAAGATCATTGCGTTTCTAGCTTGAGAGGACATCAAAAGTCCAATTGGATGGAAATTTGCATCCGCGCCGCCACTCATAAGCTGGCCTGGGGGGGAAAACGTACGTACCATGAAAACGAAAAATGATGAAACAAGTTTAAGAATTGGTACTAACACAATGTAAAAATACAATTTTTTAAAAACAAGAGATGGCCTGCCATCATGGATCTAAGAAAACGCTCCGAAATACTATGCAATGCGCCTGAAAAAATGCCCAAAAATGCCTGCTCGTGTATACCCAGTGCAAATCCCAAAATCCACCTCCTCCTTCCGTCTGTTGCCAAAGCAAAAAACAATACAAAAAGAATTACCAAGAATTCATTCAAAACCACAAGCCAAGAAATAATAGCTGACAAAGAAAAGAATGGCTTCCAAGTTCGATCCCCTTTCGAGGCTCATGAGTGGTTTTGTTTCGCGGTAATTCCTACTCTCGCTTGGCTGATATTCCCAGAAAAACGTGTTCCTTTTCTGTTTCAACCCCACTCCTCTCCGCCACAACCTGCCAAATATAATACAAAAACAACGCAGAAATCCTATACAAACACATGGTGATAGTGTTGAAACCTCGTTCTTGCGCCCGACTGACATCAAACAAAAATGATATCCTTGCTGAAAAATGGGACCAGAGACAATCTATCGTCTAAAATGCGTTCTCGGGTATCATAAAAATCTATGGTGGAAATGAAAGGAAATAAGGGAAGATATTTGTCGCGAAGATCAAATGTCGGGGTAGCCAAAAGACCACACTCGTCAGTAGCGAAGGGGGCTTCCAAGGAGGCTTGCCATGAGTACGCCAGTCACGACCGCATAGCGACTGCAGACTCGACACTCTTGGTCAATGAATGGAGCTCTTGGCCTGTGATTTATTAGCAAAGTTCTTCAGGAACTTCTCCTGATAACATACCAGCAATCAACCACCTCCGTGTGAAGAATCGTAACATCTTTCGCAATTCATCAAACTCCCGAATCCACTGCTCGTTCCGAAAGTCTTTGCATATCATGATGTGATGTTGCGCACATTTAACGATATGTCCGGTTGCTGGTGATAAAACTTCAACGTTACAATTGCCAACTTCCGCGTTAAAAGCATGCGCAATATCTATAACCATTCGTGTGACTGTGTCAAGAGTAACTTTTATAGTCTCTGGGCCACTTAATTGTCTTCGAATGTTTCCGGAATTTAATGCTGCCCAGTGCAATGTATACATGGAACTATTTTGTGTTAGAAGATCGCACCCGGGGACAGGGAATAAACGTACACAATCAAACTCATTATTGCGCCACTGTAGTGACCCCATCTCCCGTCTGCCTGGTTCATAACTGTACTCAAAAGACCTTGGGTCTCCCGACCAAGTTCCGTAAGGTTGGTCTCGCCGAAGTCATCATCTTCTATTGCAACTTGAATCTTCCCGAGTACATATATTGCTTGACATTCGCGACCAAAAGTGCCAATATTAAGATTAGAATTTCCAGAAACATAGGATCGATACTTCGGTTCCATATTCGTGGGATCGCCAGCCAGATCGCTGGCTTCTAAAGGTAAATAGTCGTCGCTGTCAATCGGTCGGGTGGCTAAAGGTCGGTCCTCCATCCGGCTGTCACTTGCAATAATTCTATTATAGTAAGTAAAAAATTGAAAAGGATAGACCAAATTGAAACAAACCTATCGCAAATGACCAATCCCCACCAAGTTGCAAGAGCTTCTTCTTCATCGTACCATACATCACTTCCCAGAACTTTCTCCGAGCATGTAGCGTTGTGAATTCCAAGAGAAAATGCCATCCTCGCACAGGTACCACAAGAAATGTATGCAGCATCCAGTAATCCATGTGCTTGCTCGTAACGCGCCAGTATGGTTCCAGCCTGCACGAGGGCTACGGATATTGGCACAAACGCTTGCACCTGGGCGAAAAGTGTTTTCGTCGCAAGATAGAGGATGTCTCTGTCCTGGTCGGTATCTGGGTCAGGAGAAGGATGCTGAGTTATCAAACGCATTGTGAGGAGTAGGATTGAAAAGTCCGCCGAAGGTGCATTATGAAGAATTCGGAATCTGTCGACGAACCTTTTCCGCGAAATAATCGGCAACCAGCTATGAACGCCATTGAAGAACCGAGTTACAACATCTTCGACATAATGCCCATCAGCTCGAATGATGTGGCACACTTGCGAGTGGAAGATCGCGTCTGTTGAGGTAGAGAATTGTGAAGCATTTGGCTCGTGGACGTTAGACTGAATCATGTCGGACATCGAGTTCATCAGCAGAATCGAGACTCTCATGCTTGGATTCAGCTTGCCCAGGACAGATCTAGGAATTGAGGTCCAGGTCGAGGTCGAACCAGAGGCGTCCATGGTTGGGACCGCATTGACAACCTCGTCGCCGTATCGTCGAGGTTCTGTTGGCTCCCCATATCGACATATCACTCGACGTCTATCTACAAGTTAGCAAGCCGTAGAAAGATTACTAAAGCTCAGCTTCACAAATAAGTCCGATTTTGGGGGCAGGGTTTCATATCAACAACTTACTTGATGCACTGACTACAACTTGGTAGCTTCTTGTCGCAACCCTTTTTGATGCTCTTGCAATGAGAACATACTTGTGGTGCTCTTTGTTCCTGCTCAGAACTCGACATTGCCTTCTTCGAGCTTCCAGTATCAACCTTGATCGGTCGCATTTTACAGAACTGTATGTTTGAGAGTGAGTGAGTTTGTGATGGTTGCTGCAATACATGGCGCGGACGACAGGTGTATATACTCAAAATCGTATAAGCCTAACTCGGCCCCCATTGGATGGTGTATGCAAGTCAATTTACTAAGTCAGCATCGAAAGACAGCGAAAAACTTGGTCATCGGAGAATTCAATGCTCGGCCCCCATAATC
>LLCD01000227.1:0-23145 GCA_001414355.1 Hymenoscyphus salicellus
ATGCATGGCTTTGCAAGTGTATCTCCTTGTTTGCAGTTCGTCGTTTCAGTGTCAAGAACTGCACGTTCTCTTGTTACAATCACTGTTCCAGACGCATTTTCGACATGAGATAATAGTGAACTAAATACATTTTCTGACTAGTTCAAGAGAATCAAGAAGCTTTCCGATAGATTACTCAAGGGTCTTCTATCACTCGAGCACACTACCCAAAACGGAGATTCGGAGCACTTCTACCCAGGATGTGTCAACGTTTCCTTTGCATACGTCGAGGGTGAATCTCTATTGATGGCATTAAAGGACATCGCCCTGTCATCTGGCAGTGCATGCACCTCGGCCTCCTTAGAACCTAGTTACGTTCTCCGCGCCCTCGGAAGCAGTGACGAGAGTGCTCACAGCAGTATCCGATTTGGTATCGGACGCTTCACCACCGAGTCGGAGATCGACTACGTCTTGAAGGCTGTTACGGAGAGAGTCTCGTTCTTGCGGGAATTGAGTCCTCTTTGGGAGTTGGTCCAAGAAGGAATCGCTCTTGACAGCATCGAGTGGAGTCAACATTAGTTTTCCTATTGCTAGCGGGTGTTTGATGAGTGAGGACCTTGAATTTTCTTCTTGGTTTTGATTGGGTTGTTATTGGGCAAAGCGGGCGTTCTTGTTTTTAATGGATTTGGAAGATATGAGGGGGGACATGTGTATGAATTTTGTAGCATAGATGCGGTGGCCTTTTGGGGAAAGGTAAGCATTACCAAGTAACTAGGTTCCTTTTACATACCTATGTGTATAACACGACGATCGTTCGAACAATCATAATCCACTTCAAATCCCCAACTTGAAACTGCGTTGAGAGTGTGCATGTATGTATCTGGTATCCATTGCTTTTCCCTGTTTGTATGAAAACGTTAATGTGGGGAAATTGAGTGAGATGGATGAGCGGGCATGAAAGCTGGGATGGACAACCAAAGCATCGCTGTTCTGATTACTTGAGGTTTTTCCCTTTTGCGTGAGATGGAAAAGACATTGTGCCGGAAAATCTAGGATAACTAAAATGACTGGTGTGTGTTAACAACCTCGTTTGTTTTCCACTCTTATCTATGCATCAATATCTTATCTGATTGAAAAAGCAAAAAAAGGGAACCACCCCCACTCACACCACTCACACCCCCAATCCCTAGCCCCCCTTTCCCGGATGGCTAGGTCAGCCGAGGAGGAACCAAACCACATTTCACCACGGCAAAAAATGTAACCTCTACCTGTCAAAACTCCAATTAAAAAATGTGAAATGCCACGAGGAAAATATGCGGGGGTTCTCGAGTGTCGCACATCTTGTGGGCGACTTCGCGCGTCGTAACGTTGTAACGGAAGTTGTGACTTGTGCATGCTCATGGTGCTGTTGAACCTAAGTACTCAAGTAAGTGGGACGAGAGATTGGAAGGGAATTATTGGAGTGGAATCTTCTTCTTATTCATTATATATCAAGTTCAGGCAGTAGCTATTTAGAATGGAGGCTTTTTTTATAAAGATGAGTGGAGCAAGTTCCCCTCTATATCTATTGTAGGGATGCGGAGGTATATAAGGTCATTTTGATTCGTGATTTCGTGATTTTCGTGCTTCTTCCAGCTTGATAAATTTCGAGTCTGGGATCTCAGTTCAGGTTCCGAGGTAGGTAGTCCCTGGTCTCGAAGTTTTCTCATCCGTCGCTCTTGACTTTTTCAGCTGCGTGGCTTTTGGGAGGCGTCTCCGTTTCCGCCGTTTCATTCTCATGAGCTCGGACTTGAGGAGTTGATTCGATAGCCGCTTCTTCATCAGCAGACGAAGAAGCAGGTCTCCCGATTGCTCTCTCTTTTCCCGTCTTCGCATTCTTCGCGCCCAGATTTCCACCCGTCCATAACAGACAAGGTACCGCACCGAAAAATGAGAAAAGCGCTAATGACCCTATGTGATGGAGGAGTCAGTAATTGCCTACAAAAAAATGACTTGGAATACAGACAACTCATAGTTCCCCATCCTGCAGCATCAACAACATATCCCGCCCAAACCGGTCCTATCAAAGACCCCGCCGCAAAGGCAGCAACGAAAAGGCCGTAGGCTTGTGCATAAGCGCCAGTTGGGCCGAAGCAACCCGGTTTCTCCTTTTCTTTCGCTTCAACTATGTAAGTGATTTCGGCCATAAGAGGGGGCATGACTAGACAGAGAGCAAAACCGATGAAAGCCAGGAGTGCACAGAAGAGAACCTTTTGACCGAGTGTGTTGTGTGTAACCAGACGAAGGAGAACCCAGAAGGGAATGGCGAATATGAAACCTGTGACAGCGAGCCAACGTGGTCCGTAGTTGTCGGCGAGGTAACCCACGTAGGGACTCGCAAAGGAGGGGACGGTAAGGGCGAGGAAGATAACTCCTGCTCCCGTTGAGTCCCACTATGTGATCGTTAGTTTGTGTTGGCAAAGTGAGAAATATGGTCATGCGTAGAGCTGTTTAGTTGAATCATTGGGGTTGACGTGGATGAGGCTGAAAGTCTCGGGAAGAGTTGACTAAGATAAGAGAAATTGGAGTTACACTTACACCAAATGTCTTTATGACGAAAAGTGGGACAATGGCGTCAAAGGCAGTCATGAGTGAGCCTGCGGATGATCTCGGAGTCAGTATTCCAACTCTAGAAGTATGTTTGAGGAGATGGGGGCTAAACCAGGGTTTTGTGAGAAGAAAGTGAGATGTCTGAGGAGGAAATAGTGTCTCAATCCTCCCAAGACAACCTGAAGAGGAACTCGCCTTGTACGGTACATCCCCAAAGAGCTGTCAAGATCCGAGGATTTGCGAGTAAAGTGAAGACGGGAGGTAGCTTTTGACTGAGTGGTACTGACTGAGTTGTCAGGCCCGGGCTGGAGTTGTTGATAACCGGTCTTTGGATATTCTCCGGTAGCGCAGAGTCCTTTTCTTGTGTAGAATTTGTTGCCTCGTCCATTGGTGACGGTGCTTCCGAATTTGGTGGTTGGGGTACCGCCCATTGCCGAGCCATTTTCTTCTCAATCAGAGCAAGTCGGAGAATGATATCGAGTGCGATCAAGGCGAATGCCATATAGTAAACCGGATAATACCCGGCTCGCTCATATACGACTCCACCCAGCAATGGAGCCAGCAAATAGGCAAATCCCATACTGAGACTCACCCATCCCAACGTTTCACCGATAGAGTTTTGTCCCACCGTATCTACCAGCAACGCGGTGCCAACTGTCCATACCACAGCGGCTGCAAACCCCTGAAGAATTCGTCCGACCACGAAGAGCACAACAGTCTTGGACAAGCAAAGCATGACCGTTGAACCTCCTAATGCGAACAGACCGAGCAGGAGAGGAAGGCGTCTGCTGGTGGAACGATCCGCCCACCATCCTGCGACCGGCGAACCAAGGAGAAGAGCACCGCCATAAACTGCCAAAAGAACAGAGACCCATTTTTGAACAGCTTTTTGCCCTACATGGGCTCTTTCCTCAAGCGCGAATGGGATGACGGGTACGATGATACCATATAGAAAGATATCGGTGAAAACGGCAACGCATATGGTGGAAATTATGAACCAGTTTGAGCTTCGAATTGAGAGAAGATATGGCGGGGAAGAGGTGCTATTTACTCGTTTTCCCGAGAGAAAGTTCTTGAAGTGTTCCATTTGCGCCATGTCTTGGATATATGTAGATGCAGAATAT
The DNA here is from genome assembly GCA_001414355.1 of Hymenoscyphus salicellus. Classification (NCBI taxonomy): domain Eukaryota; kingdom Fungi; phylum Ascomycota; class Leotiomycetes; order Helotiales; family Helotiaceae; genus Hymenoscyphus; species Hymenoscyphus salicellus. The sequence goes on from LLCD01000227.1 coordinate 3,693, forward strand.
CTGTATCCCCGGGATGAAGAAGGCGGAGGACGTAAGAGTAAGGATGTTTGCTACCTTGGAGACGAGGTGCAGAAGATTGAAGCCATGTCAAGAAAATGCAAATATATTTTAAATTAAATGCAGACAGGGAGCCTTTTGTAGACGCAGGATGATTGGCGACTGAATGGTTTGTCTAAGTGACTTGTAGAACTTCCGAATGGCGTCAATGAAAATTCTCGGAGCCTCGGCCCCGATTTTGGTGCTTACCGTCCGCCACTTCTCAAGTGGTACCAGGTGGTCACCGTAACACTACACTTAACAGCTCGGCCGAGTTCTCTAACCCATCCACCACCATCCTCTGATATAAAAGTTACAACACCTCGCCCACCGCATCTCACTCATCAATCGACACGCAATGGATACACAATCTCTGCGTAACTCCAATATGCGGTCAATCACCATTTCTTCTCCAAAAACGATCGAAGCATCTTACGCGACGAGGCAACGTCCATCGCTGCAGCCTTGCCTTCAACAACCATGTTTCCTGCATGTTCAATATCTGAATTGGCCTATCGCAGAAGTCAATTCATCTGCTCCGTAAACTCTACCGTACGCAATGCAACCGCACCTTAGGATCGAAACATTATCACCGCCATTCAGAGAGCAGCTTTAGACGCAGACGATATGACCATACCTACACGAACACTCTTCCATGTTGGTGGATGCTTTTGGGTGGGAAGAGATAGCCACTTGAAAGCCGTGGCTCCTAATACCTGGGTCGGGGAATCAAATCAATAATTCTTTGCAGCATGTTCCGGGTTTTCCTTTGGCTAAGAAACCCCACGCGAGCATAGCCTACGTCGGCTACCAATGGCTATTGTTTCCAAGCAATCAGGTCCAACATCAATATCTTCCGGCTTTCCCATACTGGAAACGGTTGCAACCATCTCTACCCAGGTTTTTCTTCCCCGTACTCAGGCATCGTTGATGCATTAAGGCTTGATTCTGTTAAAAGCTGTATATTCGGGGAGCAAAACAATGATGAAATAGTTCCAGCTCTCTTCAATTGAGGCTCAAGTGAGATCTTGAATCATGCCTCGGGTCTCAAATCAGTTGTGGCGCTTTGTGTCTCGCATCATCTTTTGTTCACATGTCCAGTTTTCAGCCGCATCAATTCCTTGTCTTTTTATTATGAATACAAGTACCAAATTTGTACCTTTCGCTAAAGCTCTCTAGCTTGTCCAAGGCCTCACTTCTTCGTATCTGGTTCTAGAACCGTATCGATGTTGCAATTGAGGGGTAAGGAGAAGTCTCCGAAGAATGATTTGCCTTCGATTAGCTGATTTGATTGCATGGCGTCTGCAATGGTACTCTCCTTCTCAACAAGTATCCAGTGGTTACGCATAAATCCCCGGCCCGAATATGCAAAAATACGGGTCGGTGCCTCTCGTGAGTAGGAAACTGATCCGAAAACCTGGAATACTGTGGGCTTTCCCGGGTACCTGCCACCACATTGGAGGTAGAGGCCATCACCAGAGCTCTTTCTTGTCATATAGTACTGTATTTGGAGGCTGATCATGCCCACACGCGTTAGAGCCTCAAGGTAAAGATAAAAGGGAAATGGCTGGCCCCATTGGCTGAAAATCTGGGCAGCGACATACAATCATAAGTTCCAAAAATCGAACTAAAGTTGGCAAGACTGTTCAATCTAAACCAAGCGGAACCAGCTGCGATATTGTTGCGCCCATACGCAACAAGATATGTGATCTGTCACAATTTGTCGCATTTAATGGAACATGACATGCGGCTCTGCAGGCCCCTTGACAGCTTGCAAATTAAATGGCCAATGACAAGCCGTAGCTGACAATTACCCGAGAGTCATCTTCCCACCCGAGCCACCTACTTGAACATGCTGGCTGCCTCGCCTTATCCAGGACTACCATGGTTCTTATTCCAGTCAACTCCACATTCTCAGCCTCAAAGTTGGAGACAAGTTTCTGCGTGCCACCTTTTACATCACACCCCTTTTGTCTTGGTCCAACTTCGGCTTGAAAAATGCGGGTCCGTCCTCGCAAATCGCAGTCTCACAATCTCGCAGAGCCGCAATTTCCAAGGCCAACAAATTTGGCCAGCTGCACTTATGTGGTACCTGACAACCTTTTAGCAGCGGGGTACCAGTTGTGCCATGTCACTTTAGCCCTTTTTCTATTCCGCTTTTGGGCAAGCTGGTCCGATGGGCTTGGGATGATTATACGGCAGCCTCGTTTGAGCTCGTTAGTAAGACAGCAGAAGTGTCTCCAGATCCTTTCGTTTACTGACTTGAGCCGCATGACCCCCATATAAATGGTGGCTCCCAGTGAAATTGCAGATAGATGCATTGCTCCAGTCACTTCCACACCCTCATCTCTATTATTTTTCATGTGCCAATGAACCATTCTATTTTCTGTACGAAGTGTGCAGGTCAGTGCGATATATTTCTGTTTATCGTTAACCATTAGCTTCTCCTCCTTTGCGTCTTTCATGTTAGTATCATCACCATTAGCTTTGCTAATTTTAGAGCAAATAGACTCGGTTCTTGGAAGGAGACCAAATGCTGAATTTAATTACTCTGCCGTACGAGGTGCTTTCAAATATTGTTGGAAACATCAACTTCGATGATGTATTTAGTCTTGGTCTGACTTGCAAGAGCTTCAAGTTTTTTATTACTGAAGAAAGTTTGGCAAAATCTATTCTTCTAGTGAGTGGAATCTGAAGATCGTGACATTTTCTTCAAAAAATCATCGTATCAGGGTGATGTGATGCTGACAAGCTGAGTAGAGCAAGATACCCTTCTGTTCCGAAGCTATGGATGCAAAATCACGCCGTGGTGGCTATGCAAAAGCTTTACGATCGGTGGCCAAGCGGCGTGAGGCTCTTGCCACCGTGACTCCTTACACAGTGGCGACAATTGGCTTCTGCGATGATTACCACTACTGCAAAGGCATTCTCTGTTATAGCTTGGATGATGAAGTAAGAATCTTGGATCTACACCACTCTGGTGACGAGGAGATTGTGGTCAGCATCTCCGGACTTCTCACCAGGGCTGTTTCAGATATCCATGCAAACAGCAAGGGGGTTTTCCAAATCCTATACTATTCGGACCAGATAATTTCATGCATCTACAAATCCGAAGGTCCAGATTTACCGGCATGGCTCATCGTATTTGGTTTGGAGGAGCAAGCAATTTTGATTCCACCAGAAAGGTTGGACTCAGTCGAGAAGCTTTTTGTGCGCCACAATAAAGACCATTTATTCTATGGAACTCATTCGGAGATCGATGCTGATGGCCACAAGAAATGGATGATCCATGGATACGACTTTCGGAATCAGAAATGGTTCGATGAGAAAATACATCTTTCGGAAATGGCGGGATCTGAGATTGGCCAATCCGTCTGCTTTGAAATATTTGGAGAGTACCTTTACGCTATCTCAAATCAAACATCGTTTGAATGCGAGGAAATTGATTGGACATCATTTTACCATGGTTATCGGTTTCCTCTCGTCTCGCCTTGCAAAGACCACCTCGAAAAAACAAATGATGAAGACATGTGGCGGAGACAACACCAAGAAGGTCCTATAGATGAAAGATGGATGTCAATGCAATTAGATATTGATGAAGTTTCTGGCAAGCTCAAAATTGTCGAAGCCAGGAAAGAATGGTACCAAGGGTCTAGTAAAAGTCAACGAAATTATTACACAACGGATATCATTTTTCCTGCGGACAGAAGGAAAGAAGAGTATGCGGAAGAGTTTGGCAATGAATATCGAGACGAAGATGCGGATGCTCTCGAGGAAGCTATACTTCGATCACAATGCGATATGGGCAATACAAGTTCTTCAACTTTATCATCCGTCTACTCGGCATCAAGTTCTACTTCAAAAGCCACCCCATCGAGTTCAACCACGACATCCTCATACTCAACACTCTTTGACAACACCGGTCTTCCCAATTCCCAACTATTACGTCTTCGACAAAAGGAAGATAAACCGCACTATCTAGAAGCTCCCCCACGAGACCCCCACTGTACACATCTGGGAGACGATGGGACCGCCCGCCCAGCATTCACAATTGCAAAAACATGTTTACGGACGTATCAAAAAAGCAGCAGTACGTATCTCGACCTCGTGGACGACCCCTTGCCTACGGATTGGAACAGCACGCAACGTCTCCGCTTACGTGCGGGATCTCGAAAACTAGGACCTCCACTTCTGAATCAAGAAGGTCTTCTATGTGAACCATCTGAAGATCTCCACACCTCCATCAAACAACTCTACCAAGACAAAGGAATCTCCTTTTGGCCTCGGTCACCAACGGCAGAGAACCGTATTACGGACGCAGAACTCGATGAACTTTACAAGTTACTCAATCCTCCTGAGTTTCTAGGCCATGTTCAGGGGACATCTGATGAGAGAAGCCTCGTATACGTCACTGGACAAAAGGAAAGACCTCAGGCCTTGATATTTGTGGGGTTCGATGCTGGAGTGAGACTCAAAGGCCTGAGGAGGTGGGGGCAGGTGGAGAAGAAGATGAAAGGCATTGGTGAGGGGCCTCACATTGACGGGAGAGCTACTGGGTGTTCCTCCAATACGTTTGCACTTGGGAAATACGTGGATCCGTATGAGAAAGAAAGGACAGTGGGAATGGAGAGGAAGGGCAAGGCAAGAGAAGTTGTACACGTTGGTACCACTGTTGAACTACCAACTGCCAATCGTCATACACCAAGATCGGACTCTAGCAATGCACAAAGAAGTTGCTTTAGGAGAGATGCAGATAATACGAGAAGTGCATTCACCAGAGACGGGCGTAATAGGGATGGGAAAGGGTGGGAATTAGTGCGGAAGGTACCCGCCATGTACTTGGAACTGAGTAACCTGGGGTACAACTTTGGGAAAGCGAGAGAGGGGAAGTTGTAGATTGGATGGTATAGTGCATACGTGCAGCTTATTGGCTTCGTTGATTTTCTCCTCTTGTCGATTCAACATCTTGGTCTTTTCAAAAATTGGGGTGGGTGGCATCGTGTGTTTCTTCGAGTGTGTCCAGTTCTTGCTTTGCTTGCATGGGGTTTCTGGTTTTCAAGGCTTGCATGCCTTTGGATTTTTCCAGGGCTTGCTTACTTGAGTTGGTTGAGTTACTTTGGTTCGTTCAGGTTGTTCATATGATCGGATTGCGAATTGCTGGACGCGGCCTCCCCTGCATGATGGTAGGGAATACATATATACAGACATATGTAAAGCCGGTTGTATCCCGTTACACGAAAGGGGCTGGAGGTTCTTGATAAAGCACTTCGGAGCTATATATCCCAATCGATAGCTTGAAAAACTTGGAAGCCTTGTATTTCAATGAATGGAGTTGTTTTTAGCCCCCAAAAGTTTAAAAACACATGTCCGTGATGGTTAGACCAATGAATGGGAAATTCGGTTACGTTTTTGGGAACCCCGCGTTCAACATGGTGGAGTCAAGCAAGCCATGAAAAATAAGGCTGTTGTTTTTCTCTTTGGAACATTGAGTAGAAATTAGAAAATCTGCCTTAGGTATTAGGGTGGTTGGGTGGTGTTGCACTGCATTGCATGGTGCATTAGTCCGGCAGGTACGCCCGATCACTATGAATGCAGGTTCAAAGTGGGTGTGCGGGACCGAGGGTAGATGAGTTGTTTACGGATGTTTTATCGCGAGTGGGCATCTCATACGTGTTGTGATTCGAGATTTTCGATGTTGCTTGAATTTTGAGAAGAGGGGGGGGCGGGGAGGGGGTTGAGTACCAAGTAGTGTGTGTTGTACTTCATCGTATGTTCCCATATTATGAAATGGTACTTAGGTAGCATGTGGTTGTAGTTTCGAGATTGACCAAAGAATCTGGTCATCGGGATGTAAATCACATGCTGTGCCGAATTCCCTGCTTGCACCCTTCTTATACCGAGTTTTTAAGAGGAGGTTAGGTGAGAGATTTAGTTTTTGGTTGTTTCGTGTTCGTGTATACGAGCCATATGCCATACCATTACTACTCGAGTCAAAACCCATCAGGGTATCTATCGCAAGTATAGTACTTTCATGAAGATATAATTGATAGATCAATTAATTGAATTCACCTTGTTTTAATTCAATTAACAAAAAGAAATTCCCTCAATCACCATGTTCCGAATCACAGAATAGTATTCTCAGTATTCGGTAATACAAAGGAAGTGTGGGGTTGGCGGCTCTCAATCCCCCTCCTCTTTCCTTCCTCCCTCTTTAAGACAAGGCTCGGGAGTAATTTACCACCTGCCGAACTACACATGGTTTGGTGGGTAGTACCGCATCCCCCTGTCTTGATCACCTTACTTTATATTTTCTTTTTCACGCGCGTTTGCCTACAATTGCCTTGTTAGTTTATTTACACGACACATTTAAATTCTAAGAAGGAATTTGAATAAGTCGAGTAATATTTAAACGAATATGATTCCAAACTACTACTATGTTTGGATAAAGTTCTCATGTCATCTCATGTTTAACAAGCTCTTAAACTTGCTCAATTCATTTTTGCATTCTCCCTGAACCCGAGATCCCTCAACCCGATTCACAGCCTCATTTCTCAGACCCCAAAATCTGTAAACATCGTCAGATATTCCACTCCCATACTTCAAACTCGCATTTGGTCAATCGTCCAGTCCATTAGAAGAAGTATCTCTGCCATGTTCTACCCATCAGATGCATGCAACGCAACGGCAGTAGGCCTGCTTCCCCGTTCTTCCCCTCATGATCGGGCATATAACCCCTTTCCTTGCCATACACACCGATAATGTTAATAGCAACCTTGCTTCCTTCTATCCCCTCTACCCCAATGCCTCTCCATTCATCCCTCGCGGTCTTGATTTCATGTAGCATAGCCTTGCGCCTTTTCCGTGTCATGTCATTCTCACACCTCCTCATCTCACTAATAACCAGGAACCGGCATCGTCGGAATTACCAAATTGCCAGATTGAAGCTCTGTACTGGAAGTAAACTACCGGTGTATGTATGTAAGATTGCACGATGTCAGCATTTTATTGTTCACGCGATCACTTGCTTAGCTTGGAACGTGGCAAGAGAATGGATGTTTCATGCATCTAGTATTCTTACAGGTAAAACTTCCTTCAGTCTCAGCTAGCTATAAGCCGCCAAGTATGTAAGCATTTCATCTTGAAATAGCAACGTAATCTTGAAATGAAAGACGTGAGATTTTGGGTTGACTGTGAATTTCAATTCCTGATAGTCAGATGCGTAGAGTAATCGCGGCTCGACAGAAAAACTCACTGCTGTGACATAGGATCTGAGAATGGAGCGTTGACAATTATTTTATTACATTCCGGAGAAGGTTTTGCTATGTTAAGAATTGAGCCAATGTGGTTAACATATCCTTCATTAAGATCTCCTCTTCCGAATCACCTTGTATCGTATCAAGTTGCTCTGTACACCCGTTCAGTTATCAAGTTGTTCTTGGTGAATAAAGGGGGAAGCAAAAAGACATACCCGTAATCGTGCTCTTCAGCAGACCTAATCCCTCATCCCTCTCCGCAAGCAATTCTCTAACCTTCTTCTCCGCGCCCCCGTCCTCTGCCACCAGCCAACTAACCACCACATCAACACTCTGCAGACAGAACAAGCCCACATCAAGCCTCCTTCCTAGCCACTCATCAGCCATTTCCTCTTTCTCCTCAGCATCCATCCTCCTCTGTTCCTCTTTAATCTCCCTATCTACCACGGAGACTCTAGCAGCAAAATCCCGTCGCAATTTCATAAGTTTTTCGATCTTCTCATAGTCCTTCTCTACAAACTTCGCCAGTGTCCGTATCCGAGGGGCCGAGTTAGTTGGCAAGTGACGCAGGAGAGAACTGAATATGCCAAGGAGATGCTCGACTGTCTGTGAATCTAGAGACTTCTTCATAAACATACTGAATATTACCTTGAGCCCAGCTGCATCGACCAGTTTTTCGCATGCTTCTGCTCCGGAAGCTCCACCTAGTGCATGGTCAATGAGTCGGAGTGCTCGTGGTTTACTCATTTTGCCTTCGCGAATCATTATAAGGCAGAGTTCGGTGCCTTCTGCTTCAAGGAATTTTGCTTTTCCTTGTGCTTCGTCGACGCAACATGTCAAGGCGTCGAACACATTTTCCACGAATTCTTCTTCTTCTGTTCCCTTTGCTGGATCTCGTTTTCGGTACGAGGCGAGGATTTGGAGGAGAGTGTCGACTCCATCGAGTTCGCAGACTCTCGTTCGATTAATGGATGATGATTGTAGGAGAATAGCGAGGACTTCCGCAGCGTATTGCTTATTTTGAGTGACTGGACTTTCTTTCTTTTGTATCCGCTTCAAGAGCCAGTTCAACACCGTAGTGTCTTGTCCAATTTTCTCAGCCAGCGATGCTTGTGAGGCCAGGTTTTCGAGGACCGAAAGTGCATGGTAAACACCACTTCGATCTGACTCAATAGTTTCGTTGAACCTCGAGAAATTCGATATTAGCAGGTCCAGCAAATCGGATTCCACCATGGCATCTGTAATAGCCTTCCATTGCTCCTGCTCAGCTTCCACATCTTCATCCGTGAGCTCACTGATGATTTCCACAGCGTCAATTGCAATATCCGTATTCTCATGCGACAATAACCCCACCAAACTTCCCACACATCCCAGCTTTGCAAACTCTCCATATAATTCCGAGTGTTCGGATAGGATACTCAAAGCCTTAATATCAGCGTCCAAATCCGCCTCACTCCCCATAAACTTCGCAGGTTCGTTTTCGAATTTCGCCCTTAACTCTGCATTCTTCGAAATCTTCTTCTCGAAATTGAGAGCCAGTTTCCGTAACCATGCTGAGTCTATCTTTTCCGGCGCAATTTCTGCAGATTCTTGCCCATCCATATAATCCAGAACTTCGTTCTCTTCCTGTGTAACGCCCCCTCCAAAGAATCGTCCTTCATCGTCGTCAGGTATATCGGGGCCGTAGTCTTCGTCATCTGGTGGGGCAGAGGGTCCTGCTTCTATATTATCATCATCCTCTTCTGCGACTTCTGCTGCCTTTCCATTGCTCTTCGCATGGCCGTTAGAGCCTAACTTTGCTGCTTTGTAGATCTCATCTGCCAGCTGTCAGCATTAAATGTTTTCGGGGATCGAGGGGTCCGCAAACTCGGATCTCGGGTTGTTTCTAGCTTCCTCTTGTTACTGGGAAGTGCGGGCTTCTGTGAGGAATTATTAGCTTGGTTTGAGGGTATTTTGAAAGGTAATGTACCTTGAATAGATCGTCGATGCTGGTCATGGCTTCGTAGCCTTATTGGCACGACAAGGGCTGTGTTTGGGCTCTCCAAAGTAAGAGGGAATTATAAATCAATATGTGAATTGGTATCGTGAAGATTAGCTCAATGGGCTAGTTTGTTGATGGTGTTGATGTTTACTTCTAGGTCAACTTTTTACGACAAGCTAAGCTGCTGGAAGCTCCGACGCGATAACCTGGTTATCATCCCGTGACCGACCCCCAATATCAGGTCAGCTTCACATCTCTTTAACGCAACTCAACTACAACTTCTCAACCCCTACGAAGATCTCAAGCATAACTCAAGCTACCTAAATATGGAGGACAACAGCGCAGTTCAACCAGGAGGTTTTATCCATTCACTTCCCTCCCCCGCACCCAGCAACCTCTCTACGACTTCCACAACTTCATCCCTTCCTCATCCAAGAGCTCGCCCATTGAGACCAGGCTCTGAAAAAGAAGACACTACCCGTCGTTATATTGATAAAACATTACTTTCAATCGCCCGACGCTACGCGAAGAAATTCCAACCGGCGGAAGGAGATGCACCAGTTGGATATACAAGTATGAGTGACGTAGCACGAGATTTAAGCTCAGTAGTAGATGTCCTATGGATATCAGGAACTCGTATGATCACCCCAATCACAGTTACATATTTCACATTAGTTAATAATGAAAAATAGCGAGTTTACAAATTCCATATCTCCTAAATATTGCATTAAAGATCACAGAATACCTCACAGCCTTCGACCCCGCACCCCCAGCAACATTCAAACTTCTCAAAAAACTAGATCACGCATTCTCCAGTCTCATTAAAGGAGAAGATAGTTTCACGGGCGATGTTCTCCCCCGCTTCGAGGGTGGAAATAGCGCGGGAATAACGAAAACAGATATGGTCCGTTGCAAAAGTCTAGTCGAAGCAACTAGAATCCTCATTGTGGAACATATGACACAAACCCCCGAACAGCCAAAGCCTGACGACAACGAAGATACTGTTATGGAAAGTGAAACGGATGCTGAAGGTAACAAGAAATTTCCCGAGCCGGATGAGCAGTTGGAGATGGATGTTGCGAGGGTTTATGAGATGAGTGTTGTCTGTCTCAATGAGAAGCTGGATTCAGGAGGCTTTACTATTGGAGTTGCTACCGGGTCAAGATAAGAAGGTGTATTAATAAAAATTTATAATGGATTACGCGACCAACAAGTGGAATTTTTCAACGCTCTTGCAGACTTAGATCAGGTCATTCATGGTGCCATCCCGAAGCTTTGCCCGAAGGTATATCCGGAAACCCGAGAACTTTTTGGATCGAATAACTAGATACTACAGCAGGTTACTTCACAAAAAGCGCCATTATAATGGATCCCTCGGTACAGAAGCATGCGACTTGGTGCTTGAGGAGGATAGGGTAGTTCTTCTCAGCCAAGCGAATATTTCGCCGTCACGTCGGCTTCTTCCTCCGTTATTTTGATCCATCAAAAGGAGAAATTTGGTTAAGTTTACTGATGAATAAATCACTCGATCTATAAGCATTTGTAATGTTTGTCAATTGTAACACCCGGGTAACAACAACGGCAAAACATCAAGCCAAAGTCACAAAAGGGGTTTCTTCGCTACATACCAAAGTGGAGATCCAACCTCATACGACCCAACTCCCGGGAGAAAGAGCCTCAAGACGGACTTCTGCAGGTACAAGATATGTACGTCAGTGGATTTCCCGCTCAATGTCGTACTATCGTACCTTTTCTCGGGATAACATAAGAGAAAAATCAGAGTATGACATCAGCTCGGTGAGAAACCCACTCAGTCAGAAGCTATGTATTACCAACCTGACCCCTCTCTGCATCTGATTTCTGATCTCTTGACTCTCTTTCATTCTCAAATACTTGTTCTCGTCACTTCAAGAGTCTCTGAACCTCTGCATTCCTTCAAAGCCAAGATGTTCAACTCCCATCTCACCCTCCCTCCTTCCATCCTCCTCGCTCTCCTTATACCCTTCACAACCGCCTATCCCACCAGATCCACCCTCTCAATCTCCCCCCTCCTCTCAGAAGAACGCTATCCCTATGTTGCCCCCTCCTCAACAGACGCCCGTTCCCCCTGTCCCGCCCTAAACACCATGGCAAACCACGGCCTACTCCCTCACTCCGGTCTCTCAATCGACCTCGCAGTCCTCAGAAATGCCGCACTACTAGGCTTCAACATGACCAACGAAACAATGCTCGTAATAGGCATCCCCGCCCTCACAACCTCAACAACAGGAAACAGTTCCACATTCCACCTCTCAGACCTAAAACAACACACTCCCCAAGCCGTAGAACACGATGCCTCAATGTCCCGTCAAGACACCTATTTCGGGTCTGCAGAATCTTTCAACGCCGCACAATGGAATCGCACCCTCTCCGCTTGGGAAAATGTAGAGACTATCGATTTCCAAACCGCTGCTCAAGAAATTAAGGCTCGATTTGATTACGGTGCGCAGAATAATCCTGAGTTTAACGCTACTTTTGCGAAGACACCTGCGCTTCTTCAATATGGATTGATGCTTTCGACATTTGGGAATACCGTCACCGGGGATGGGAATAAGACGATGATCAGGTATTGGGTCGAGAATGAACGATTTCCATTTCATTTGGGGTGGCAGCCTTCGAAGGTTGCTCTTACGTTGCCAGGGAATTTATTGTTGGCGGGGAATATTTCGAGTATTTGGGCTATTTTGTGAAAAGATTGATGACTTGATGACTGGAAGGGAGGAGGGTATCTAGCGGTGGACAATAAAAGCGGCAGTAAATCGTACCTGCCTACCTAGATGATGTGCCAGCTATCTTGGTCAATTCAGCATCATTGTTCTAAATAGCAAGGAAAATGTCTTCAATTGTCCCAAGTATCTAGAGTAATGAAGCTTGACTGTTTTAAATAGGTCGAACAATAAGCAAGGTAAGCGGGTACAAACCTACTATTTACTGCCCCTTTTTCTGTCCATTGCGAGGGTGTGTCGGATGGAGTTTGTTCCGTTTTTTATCAAGTCGAGTGTAAATTTCACCTCCAACGAGAGACCACCTAGAGCTGTAATAATTCATATTGAGAGGTGTGTGAGGACTGCTCCTTAACCTCACTTGTGGGGTATCCCAAGTATTCATTATAAAAGTACACATACTCAAACAACCTACAAATTCCCTCATCCTCACGTCCCATTTTCCATTCATTACTCATAAAATCCAGTTTCCATCGATATCCGTGCTCAACAGACTATCGAAAAATACCGTATCCGCATCCATTAAGTTCCAATCCTGATTGGGGTAGGGTTGCTGTCCTGGTTCTTGCATTAAAGTAGGGAAGTGAGAGCTGGTAAACGAAACCATTGGAACATTCGTTGAATCCGTTCCTGACGTTGGATATGCTGGAGGGGCCCAGGGATCCGGAGGAGCATAACAACCCGACTGGCCGGGATCAAAATTGATGCTTTGGTTTGTAGGAAAGATTGCTGGACCATTAATAGCCGGTGGTGTAGGTTGCTGCTGTTGCTTCTGTTGCTGTTGTTGTTGACCAGCTTCTCCGGTCTTGGGCCGAACGATACTAACTGTACCGAAATAGGGGATTGTGAGTCGTAGATTGCTGGTTTCCCGTCCTGCTGGAGTGTCCATTGATAGTAGTGTTTTGATAACAGAGACGCTCTGTGTTGCTATGACCTCTTTGCCTCCACGAGAGGTTTCTTCGAGGGATTTGAGAACTGTTTGGACTAGAGATCGGTCACTCTGTTTTTGCGCACGAAGCTCCTGTGTTTCTGGCATTTGAGAGCCTTGTAATATTCCTAGAAGAAGTGTGACGGTTGACGTCAAGGCACTAAAATCCATTATCTTGCAGCAGAAAGCACGTGTAGAAATCTCCTGCATGGCCAGGTAACGATAGAGCGTCTCTCTTGATGATCTCAGACAACTAAATTTGCTGTACTCGTAGCGACGTTCGGTACTAGCTCGTAACCTAGAAATTTATAGTCAGTCTTTGCTTGTTTTGAAACGATCTGGGGGAAAATGAAGGAGTTCTCGCTGTTTTCAAATGCATACTAGAGGAACGGTTTGTGGAGAGAGAGGCGGGAACAATAGAAGCACATACATAAATGGCAAATGCAAAAGACTTTCAACCTGAAAATACCAGATTTGGTTGATCATACGATCAAAAAGCTTCGCCATCTTCTTCGAGCGTTCATCGGGTAAAATTTTCGGAACTTCCCACCAAGATTCTGGCATCTCCTTGGCTAAGGAGTCTAATTTCTCATCGATTTCTTGCGTGGTAGCATAAGCTTGGGTATTTTGCGCTTGATTTCGATCGATGACCTTGCCGGCTAAAGCGCATAATCTTCGCATTATCAAATGTTCCTTGTCCATCGCAGGATTGTCAAAAGTTTCTTCTTGGAGGAAAATATCCTCCGGACTGGCAACAGGCAAGCCCAACAGAAGAGCAAGGTACCTATCAGCCTGGACAATTTGGAACCAAAATCGCCTTCCCTCCTTCAGATCAGTAGTAGGTCTGTGTAAACCCATCAACTGAGCAAGACTCGTGGCGCGTCTAAAAGCCAACCAAGCCCTTCGGAGACTACCTCCATTCGTGTGATATATGCCTTGAAGCACCAAACATTCTAGGCCCTCCATGGTGGTGACCAGTTCGTCGTCCGAAGTAACAAGAGCTTGAACCGTGCTCATCCATCTTTCCATGCGAGCCTCTATGCTTGGAAGGAGACTGAGTTGAATCGTGTCGAATTTAGGATCAAGTTGCTGGAGACAAAGAGTAAGATAGAGAAGTGTCCGGGCAATGAGTGTTGGGCTCCCTTTTGCAACCTCAGTCATATTGAATGCGGCTGACATTCGATGAAGGTCGTCGTCATCTGGTGCATACACATCAGACGTATGCTCAGCCATAGCGTGAACAATAAGCCAACAGGTGCTGTTACTCGAAACCAAATCGGCGTCTTTCTGGGAGGGCAATAGTTCGGCTAACGTTTGCTTGATTCGCTCACTTCTTGGAATCTTTTCACATCTGGGCGTTCTGGTAACGGACTGAGGCGTTGGTGCTTGTGAGGGCACAGTTTCTCGACGGCCAAGCTGCTTTGATGTCAACGAACTGCTTCGCTACATGCAAAATACGCTTGTAGACTGGGTATGGGGATAATTAGAAATGATAGTTGGAACTCACCACCGGGTTGTCAAAAAGCGTCATAAATGGAGTGACTTCTTGGATGCTAGTTGGGGGATTGGAGGGATGTGGTGTGAGAATGTCATTTGCAGACATGGACTCTGGAGTCAACATCTGCTTCTGAGCTCGTTCATCATCCTCAAAGGCCGAGATCTTTGCCAGGAGTGCCTCCAATAAATGTTCTACTCGGCCTAGTCTTTCTCCAACTTGATGATTGCTCGATGGCTCTCTTTCCTCGGGATATTCTTGACTTAAGCAAGTTGTGCCTCTAGCGAGACAACCAGCACAGACTGGTACATCTTCTGAACTTAGTTCACACCGAATTTTACGACGTTTGCCTGGAAATTCTCAGAAAAATCACCAAAACCATATAGGGAGTATAATCTCACATTCCCAGCAACTCTTTGTTCCCTTTCTCACTCGTTTTCGGGGCGGTTCGCCAGACCCTTGACGCTCACCAGTCGCCGACATAGTGTGCTGCTGAGAGGATAAGTGTGCTCCAATACTAGAGTTTTGGTCGTTTGTGCTACGTGGAGAATGTGGGGACCTTAAGGTAGAGAGGAAGAACTATTGGTTACTGTTGTCTTCTTCGAGAGATATGGAAAGTCTATCTCATGGAACCATATGGAACCATGAAAAGGTATGGCGACGAGCAAAGAGAGAGAGATTAAATTAGATAGATGGGAGAGATGGATGGGAGGAAATAGAATCACGACGTCAACCTTTCGAGGACGGGACAATCAGCCCGTCCCTGAGCCTTACTTAGACTGGAGTTTTTGTCAGCATTCGTTGCTTTCAAGTTCTTCCGCCGAAATGGCGGAAAATTAAGGCCAATTGTAAACGTTTCCTTGTTTCGGTCCGAGGATCCCGATCACGTGCTGTCTTGGCTGCAAGGCTGCTAAGGTATGGATTTCCCCGCTATTCTTCCTCTGGATTTATCTGAAGTCTAATTGAAATTCCGTCTCGCCTCACTTTTCACTTCCATCTATTCTTTTCTTGCGAAATACTCCATTTCACATTTCATCCAGTTCGTGACTCTGGCAAGTTGCAGAGGAATAAAGCAATTAATCTTAGCAATTTAAGGATTTCACGAAATGAAGTCTGAAGTGGACTCCTCTGAAATACCATTTTTCATTTTGACCATTGAACCGATTCCACTTTCTATCTACAAATTTGTATGAGAGGTACCAGTTCTGTGCATCTAGATGCTAACACGACCCCATCCAGAATATGAGTTGATCGGTTTCTCCCCCTTTGGGACAGACCTTTTTCTTGATACAGTACCAGATCTCCTAATCCATTCTACAATAATACAACCCAATCATTTCACACAACTCAAACATTCCACCACTCAATCACCCCAGCCTATGACGAATCTCCTGCCCCTCAAACTTAATCCTCATCAGAATCCTCCCCAAAAGTACTAATCCCCGCAGAATCATGAAACTTATTGTCGATCGAATCATCACTCTCATATTCCTCCAAGCTTCCCGCCTCCTCTTCTATATCCATATCAACAATCTTAGAAACTAAGCCCTCTTCAAGCTTCTCCTCAACAACCTCCTTAACCTTAAACACACCCTCAAACCCATCAAATCCTTCACCCCTCCCCTCCTCATCTCTCTCCCCCGTATACTCAACAACACCCTCCATCAACCTCTCAACCTCATCCTCGTCCACCTCATACTCCTCAAACTTAATCTTTTCTTTCTTACCCCTCTTCTCCGCCCAATACGCCTTCTTTGTCTCGGCCTTAATCCTCTTCGCCATGAGTTTTGCTCCTCCCCCAACCGTAAACAAGCGTCTCATACACTCACGATCATTATCCAATACCTCGTCGATTTCCGATTGACTAGTATCCCGGATTCCATATGGTACTTCACCTTTTCCATCGCCGCGAACGACGTCGAAGCCTTTGAAGAATTCGTCGACGAGACAGGTTTCACTCAGGTTGAATTCGTTTTGCATGATTTCGAGTTTCCTACGCTTGCCCCAGAATTTGCAGATTCCGTAGGTGAAGTTACGCTCCGCGTCAGGGGTGAATTCGTACATGGTTGTTTCGCGGATGTGGAAGGCGGCTTTGAGGGTTTCGTCGCGGTGGAGACGACAGGTGTTGTAGATGGTCTTTTGATGAATCAACTACTCTCAGTCAGTTTTCTATCAGCCATGTCATAGGTAACTTCAACATACGTTATTTGCCCAAGTGGGAGCCTCTGGTGTATACGGAACGATCAAGAACTATCGTCATCATCAGTCACTCCCCTCGGCTTTCATTTTCACGCGTCACGAACTTACCTCTTCAAACCGATGCGGGTTTCCAGGTTGCTCACCCCGAGCATCAACTTCGTCACGATACTTTTGTGGTCCTGAGCGATACATGTACCATTTCGCAATGCGAACATAGATTGGGTTGAGCTCCTTGAGTGCCTCGCGTGCCAGTTCGCGCTTGACGTGGTTACGGGCTGTGAGACGCGCTTGGAAGAAGGCGAAGGCGGCGGGGATGTCGATTTCTTTGCTGATGTTTGGGGGGACTCTCTTGGGGAGGCCTTCGGTGATGACGGCATATGCGGCCGAAGACGAGGTGAAAGACCAGTTGAGAGACGAGGCAGGAGATAGGGAAAGCGGGGTGGAGGATGGGGTGGAAAGGGTGATAGTGGGGATTGGTGATGGAATTGTTTTGGTCGGTGATGGGGGTTGACGTGTTGATGTTCTGAGAGAGTGCTGTGGGACAAGCGCAATGCTTTGATTGAGTTGGTGTCGTGAGGACTTCTTTCTGAGTGTTAGTTCGTCCATCTTGAGAGGTACTCGTATTCAGGGATATATGAGAAGCCTTATTGTCGAGAAGTGTTGAAATTGAAGTTGAGCACTTCAAGGCTGAGTTTACAAGATGAACGCGATAAAGTTGAATCGACGCGACGGACACGAGACTTGACTATCGTCGAACGTCAGTAAGATTAACAAAACAAAGACCAGAGAATGTCACAGCCTCGTCACTTACCAACGAGAAGGGTTGTAGTTGATCCCAAGTGACGCGAACCTGTGAAAGGGACTCGGGCGCGGGGAAACAAGTTGTTGTTGATGAGCATCCAAGTAACGAGGTTCAGGAATCTTTGTATTTAGAGAACGCGGTAGGAAGTAAGTTGGAGTTGTTATGAGAGCTAGTCACGCGGAATGCTAAGCGAAATTTGTGACGAAAGCACCCCTTTCGCTCATGCTATTAAACGCTCCCTAATTGGACCATCGCTCTTTCATCGGGACCCACATATTCTCGTCACCACACACAGAGACTAAAACGTTTATGATCCCAAATAAAACTTTCTTGCATTTAATGGCTAGATGGTTCTAGTCGAGTTATTGTTTTCGAGAGCCCCGATGGGCGAACGTATACGATTAATTCACGAACCGACGAACCAATTTTCGACAATTTAATTCCGACTCGGAGCCACCTAGAATTTACAACTCAGTTCGTCTGGTTTTAACCCCTGGCAGCCCCTCGATGGTTGGGGGTAGTTTTGCTGTTTTTTTGGTACGGTATCGAGGTCCTTTGAATTAGGTTTAACCTTTTGCAACCTTTTGAGAACTTCTTATTCTGATAACAGGGCCAAATGGGCTAGCACTTTTTTTGCCTTGACCAGAAGAGAATACTACGAAAATGGGATGGGGAGATCCCCTCCTAAAGGGTACCTTCTCCCAGAAGAGCGCTCGAGAGTATCTCGACAGTAAATACGCGTAGTTTTTACTTGCCTATCCAACTTTCGTTGTTCCATCTTTCCGGATATTTCAAGCAGATTGTCTTAGAGGCTGTTTTGGAACATGCAAGTTCCCAAGTGACCAATGGTACGGAAATCTGGTTACATATTTACAGCCGATGTTATTGTCCACTGCGAGAGTAAAGAGGGCTGAAGAGGGAATACAAGGACCTCCATTTCTTTGATTTATATTCTTGTGGAATGGATAATATTGGGCGTCATACCCGGGTTGTCGTTAAAATTAGTACCTATCGACCTGTTTTGTTTTTGCTGGACAGGGCCCAAAATGGAGTTGAAATGGCCATCCACTTCATACTCAAGTAACGCACATAATTAGAAACCATCAGAACTCAAGACGGTAAGTTGGCTCATTAATGTCAAACACCGTGGCTGAACTCCACAAGTGAAGGCTCTCAGATCTCTTATCAGTCCCCATGAGATCACATATGCAAACCTCTTCCCCTTCTGCTTCTTGTAAGAAACTCAAGTCACAGTGAAGGAAATGAATGCGCTTCGAAGTAAAATTCAGAGCGCCTAGTCTTTCAACTAGTTTTCCAGTTACTTTTTGCCAGTTACCGCATTCTAATTAGAATTAGAGACTTTTACTCACTCAAAATCAAATCCAAAATCACCTTTCTAGAACCGACGTTAGTTCGCTTGCTCATTGCCTAGCACACTTTCATTGCTTCATTATATAGGTGCCTTACAATTTCTATGCCCCTTCTTCGCTTTCATAGAGTAAACTCGAAGAAGACAAACAGAGACAAGAACAAGCGACGAGAAAGCGGGGAATATAGTTATCGTCTGTTTGGTTTTTACTCGACGATGGAAATGTCAACTACCTTCCTCAATGAGTTCCTCTCCTATTACCTGCTCAAACCCTTTCTTTTCCCTCTCTACTCGTCTCATTATTCCATCTCTGCAGAACTTTTATTCGTAATCCGCCAAACGTAGATGTTCGAAAGAGAAGGCATAACCAGAGGAGTGGCATAATAGAAGAGTGGCATAATAGAAGAGTGGCGTAATAGAAGAATGGCGTAATTCGTGGTGGTGACCCCTGAGGGACAAAATTTAATTGGGACGACATAACTCCAGTGACATGTCTATGTCGAGATGTGTAGCAGGATACTGTAACGATATAATGAGCGTCAGGACATCGTAGTGGACGTAGAGGTGGACATAACTTGAGAATATCATATTTATTAAGGAGGCAGATTGAAGAGGGGTATCATTTGGG
>LLCD01000228.1:0-23097 GCA_001414355.1 Hymenoscyphus salicellus
GCTTTATATGCTATTTTCTGTCAGTGTACTTCATCTTTTATGTATTTATTTTGTCCCTCTGTTTCTCGAAGGAACTCACCAAGATAATACACGTGCGTAACATCTTTTACACTTGGAATTTTTCCTATCTCAGTTTCCAGTTCTTCTTGTGTACCCTTCAATAAATCGATCCCAGAAACAATATTCAACCTTTCGTCGTTTGGCCAAAGAGAGTCACTTTGTTTCAGTGGTCGATTTGTGAGAGCATGAACCTTGGACCAAGTCCCCTTTTTAGGGTAATCATGGAGCATTTCGTTTACAAAAGCCCATCCTGTCACTCCGCTGGCACCAAAGATGAGAGCTGATTTCGACATTTTCCCGTAAACTTTTCTTGTCTTCTACTGGTATATCGAGATTGGACTTTGGTATATTGATTGATTGTTAGTTTTCGACTATTGTTGTCTCCGATCACTTACGCATATCCTTGCATCGATTCATCGGATTTAGCTTTCAAGGATAGCCTTCCGATTTAGTTTTGGATGCTTCCAGCTTCTCCACCAAAATTGAGCAGCGGGTCCGGTAAACCTACCCCGCCAACCCCGCACCTCTAGCTCAGGACAGCTTATCATTTTCCGCTGAGCCACCAAGCACACTGACAACCGAGGCTTTCGTTGGCATTGAGTGATGGAGTTAAGTGTACCAATCACATTAATCGTCAAACCTTTATCACTGGCGTGTGAATGCGAGTGCGAGCTGTGGGTCCTTTACGCATGATTGGAACGCGACAATCTAATATCAACATCAATAACACCACCGACACTTCACATTTCTGTAACCAAACTTCGAAAAAATGCCAAATCAAGGACTTCTCTGGGTCAATTCCCGCATCACCTCGCCGTCTCTCTCAAAACCCACATTCGAAGAGTGGTACAACGAAGAACATATTCCCGATGTTTTCCATACCAAGAAGATAACCTCTGCTTGTCGTTACCACAATGTCAACGCTTCAGAATCACATCCATATCTGGCTCTGTACCCAGTGAAGGACATCAGTTTTCTGGCGAGCAAAGAGTTTCAAGCTATTCCCGTGTCGAGCAAAAAGTATTTCCCGGGTGGAGAGAAATGTTATGACCTTGCGGAGTTTGATACGAGGTTTTATGAGTGGATTGAAGAGTTTCAGAAGCCTGGTGTGAAGAATGGTACGCTTCCCTTCAACTACTAAACTCCCTCTGAAATATAAGACTAACACCAACCCACAGGCCCAGCAAACCTCATAATATCCGCCGGACTCACCCCCGCCAAAGGAACCGATGCAGACTTCGACGCCTGGTATAAAGACGAGCATTACGGGACATTAACAGAATGTCCAGGCTACATCCGCACTCGTCGATATAGGTTGAAAGAAGCTGTTAGTGCCAGTATGTTGGCAACACCAAGGAATCCACCGACATATTTGGCATTACATGAGTTTGACGGGGAGAGTTTGCCGTGGCCTGAGTTGCAGAAAACGGCGGAGACTGAGTGGTCGAAACGGGTCATGGGGAGTTTGGAGGGGAGCGAAGTTATGGTTTTCAAATTGGGGAAGGAATTGGGGGATGTGAATGCTAAATTTTGAGATTAGGGGGATTGAGGTGCTTTCATAAAGTTCTGGGGGGGAGTGTATTGAGATTTAGACCTTATGAAAATATGAAAGCCGACCCTACTTTTGGGGTCACATATTTTTATGCGCACTCGAGTTGCCCAGAAGATCCATGATAACTCGTGCCAGAACATCAGTCTGCTTATTTTTTTAATGAAAAAATTTGCTGTCACCAAATACCTGGAGGCTCGTTGCCGCCCACGTGTTTGTAGTAGTGTGAGCAGGGTTAAAATATAGCCAAGCCGCTAAATTATTCCCTGTTACTTCCCCGCACTTCACTTCTCCTGATTCAGACTTGACCTTCCTCACAAACATCTCGAGTCAATGAATAGCCGCATCCGAGGATGAAGTGTGAAGTTTAGCAACGCCAAACAGCAGCCGTTCCTTTTACAGGTCAATGAATTTATCATTGCCTTAGCATGATGCAGAGGATGCCTATCGCCAATCGAAAGTCCCCCCACCTGATTGGTGATACAGCTTGACCTCGGAGTTCCATGTTGGCCCAGATGCTGTAGGCGTCGACACCAACTGTATTTGAGTCACCACGGGCATGCCCTTTTAACCGACCCCCGAACCTGTTGAGGGCCTGGATTAGGTATTGTGCCGGGCCCTGCTATGGGCAGTATGCCTCGCTTATAGCGTTATAACGCGGCAGCTACATGCTAGGTAGCTGAGCTGTCTTTACGTAGCAATGCCTAAGGGCCTGAAGAGGCTCAGCCTCGTTGTCATTTGCATGCCCGTGGTGCACTTGAGTTGCCCTAATAGATAGGACATGTCGGCACTCGCTCTGTCCGTTATGTCCGTATACTACTTTGCTATATGACTTGACCCCTCCTTTCCTACAGTCCTCACCCTCTCTTTCTCTCCCAATTGTGACAAACAAATCTTCAAAATGGCTTTCGAATACAGCAAATCAAATCTCCCAAAGAACCTATTCATTAACAATGAGGTATGTCCTGCATCGACTTTAATATTGGCTAAGCTGACAATACTTCAGTACGTGAAATCGAAGAACCCCAAAAAGCTCTCCCTCTATAATCCCAAAGATGGCTCCCTCGTAGCAGACGATGTCGACCTTGCAGACGAACACGATGTCGATGCCGCTGTAGCAGCAGCAGAGAAGGCTCTACCAGCATGGAAGAAACTCCCAAACATCGCTCGTCGAGACATCATGCTGAAATTCGCTTCCTTGGTCCAAAAATACAGTCTGCCAATCGCAGAGCTGACCCGTGTAACACTGGGGGCACCATATGCGTCTTTCGGATCCTTCGAAACGGGTATGTGTGCTGAGGCTTTCATATATAACGCGGGATGGATTGATAAATTTGCTGGCGAGTCGTTTCCACAAGAGGATGGGTTCTTGAAGATTGTGAGAAATGAACCACTTGGTGTCACTGCTGGAATCGTTCCTTGGAATGGTCCAATTGGGACTGTGGGATTGAAAGCTGCTCCTGCTCTTGCGACGGGGAATTGCTTCATCCTTAAGCCTTCTGAGAAGACTCCTTTTGCATCCCTTGCTCTTGGGAAACTCATCATCGAAGCTGGCTTCCCACCAGGAGTGTTCCAGGTTCTTTCTGGCGATGGCTCGACTGGAGCTCTCATTGCCAGTCACATGAAGATCCGTAAAGTCTCTTTCACCGGATCCTGCTTAACCGGAAAACGCATCCAAGAAATGGCAGCAAAATCCAACCTGAAGCGAGTAACTCTCGAACTCGGTGGAAAATCCCCAGCCGTCGTATTCGATGATGCAAATCTCGACAACGCCGTCACCTGGCTCGCAAATGCCATCACCGCCAACACAGGTCAAGTCTGCTTCGCCGCAACACGAGTCTACGTCCAAGAAGGTATCTACGACAAGTTCGTAGCAGGCTACAAAAAAGCCCTTCAAGAAAAAGGAAAAACAATCGGTGATCCCGATAAAGAAGGAACCGTCATGGGTCCTCTCATTGACAAAGCGCAATTCGATCGCGTTTCCGGCTTCATCGCTCGCGGCCAGTCCGAAAAACAAGGAACCCTCCTCACAGGCGGCTCCCGTGTCGGAGACTCTGGGTTCTTCATCGAACCCACGGTATTCGAAAACGTAGCCGCAGACGCGGAGATCATCACCGAGGAAATTTTCGGTCCGGTAGCGGTGTTGAACTCGTTTAAAACAGAAGAGGAGATTATTGAGAAGAGTAATAATACGAATTTTGGCCTTATGGCGGGCGTTTTCACGCAAGATATTAACCGTGGGCTGAGGATGGCTAGCGCATTTGATAGTGGGATGGTGGGGGTGAATTGTGTTAGTTTGATGATGCTGGGTACGCCGTTTGGTGGGACTAAGGAGAGTGGATTGGGACGGGAGTGTGGAAAAGATGCGCTGTTGGCTTTTACGGACCGGAAGACTGTTATGATTAATATGAATTACTAGGCTTAGTGGTTGGAGGCGCTGGGTCGTTTATAAATTCTTTAAACACTTCGTTTACTTGCTCTAGCTTCCGTTGTTGAATTTGGTCTGGGATCTTCTTGAGCCTTGCTGAGTAAGGCGGGTCAGTTTTGAGACTTGTTCATAGAGAGTACACTCCATTGACGTGATCACTGGGCTACTTCTTGCCCAGTTTCAAATATCATACACTCGAAGTTCCTTTCCTTTTTGATCAAAGGACTTTATCAATTGAGGACCGACGGACCGTGAAAAGTCCACCTCTTCCCTCTTCTCCTCTTTAAACACAAAGCAGTATACATACTTACTCCATATAAATGTAGAGCGAGGGCAAAATATTATCGGTGGAGGCAACTAGCAATGGTAGTGTGTAGGCGGCTGTGTTCATTTTTGGAGTATGCTCAAGAAGGGAGGTTTTCATACAGTAAGGTGTATAATATGGGAGTTTGAAAGTACGGCGACCATGAGGGAGACGTTGGATTGAAATTTGACTTTTTTGACTTTATATTACCATTTCCAGTGAGGGTGCTAACCTGAACATAGTGACCGTGATATTACCCTCTATTGATGGGTAGCCTGGGAATAGAATTCGCGAGGGTGTGTAGTATGTTCCTAGGTGACGCTGAAATTTTTGAGACACCATTCTGTAACTTTTAGGGGTTGAGGATAATTGGTATTTTTCTTCTCAATATAGAAGTTCATACCAATAGAAAGGAACAGCACTGGAACGGAAGGGGTAAGGTAAAATATCTGCTATCCTGTCTCTACTCTAGTTCGTATTTACCCCAATTAACCAAGTAAACTAAATATCTTCCCTCTCTTGTTACTCGGATAGGTGATTAAGTTTGGCAAGTTTATTCGATATTGTTAGTGGTG
This sequence comes from Hymenoscyphus salicellus, assembly GCA_001414355.1. NCBI lineage: Eukaryota > Fungi > Ascomycota > Leotiomycetes > Helotiales > Helotiaceae > Hymenoscyphus > Hymenoscyphus salicellus. Next base: position 4,917 of record LLCD01000228.1, read on the forward strand.
TTGGAAGTGTGACATCGAAGCGTTATGCTAAAGAAGAACAATTTGTGGGGGGCTTTATGAGGGATTCCAGGTTGACAACCTTGAATCAGAGCGTTTGGTGTAAAAAGGCGAGCAATCTTGTTCGTGGGATGGAAAAGAGGGAAAGTAGTTAGTTTTGAGTTGATCTTTGGGTGCTGGTGGTTGTGGTAGATTGAGGCATCTGATATCTTTCGCTTGGCGTTTGAGGGGGAAACGTGATGGCGAGGAAATATTTGTTCTAGCTTGGTTATATTTATGGGTTTGAGGGTCGCCATTGTTTTCCATAACTAAAAAGGTTTTCTCAAGTTTAGTTATGAGAAGTTAATGTGAACTTGATGTGAACTTGATGTCATAAGATAACAGACACCACGTATTTCGCATTCACTACAACTGGATCAAGATTTTACCCGAAGCGCACTAGCGCCCAACCTTTTGACTAGTTCACACTAGCGGTCAAACTTCGATATATTGGGTCCTCCGATCTTAAACTTTGAACTTGTCATTCTTGGACTTCAACCGTAGCTTTCACTTGTCAACAACCATGTCGAACCTCGAAACCACCCCGAAGCTTAACACCATCCCGGTGGAGATATCGAAGATCATAGAGTCCTACCTTGAAAACAAGGAAGTCAAACAATTGCGACTCGTGTGCAAGGAGTTGAAAGAAAGAGTCAAGTTGCGAATTCCACGGGTCTTCATTTCTGCATACGATGTCATCATCGACGCGGCACAAGATACTATCAATCACAAACAATTCTGCAAAGAAATCGAAGAGATCGTTTGGGATAGCACGCTACACCAATACCCGGGAAATAATGAGTCTGTTTTCTTCGAACCAGCGCCAGAACAGGGTCGGGTGGAGAAGCTCATTTTAGCTAGAAGTCTATTCCTTGCGCAGAAAGAGCTCAGGCAGACTGGTAGAGATCTCTATATTCTCCGACAAGCTCTGAAGCTCCCCAACTTGAAGCGTATCACAGTTACGAGCCATATTTGGGCTAGTATTCATGCAAATGCGCCGACCTATCACCTTCCGCTTTTTCGACAACTGTTTCACGAGATGGGTCTACTTCCATCCTCCTGCAAGCATTACAACCAAGTTCTCTTTGAGACGAGCAGATCTGGTTCGAATCTCAAGGAATTTGTGGTTGATGTGACCCGACAACGCGAGTACATTGGCGGAGACCTCTTCTGGGATCACAATGAACCTACCTTGAACCTGCAGACCATCTGCAAAAACTCACCTAATCTCACACGACTGGATCTATCTCTGAACGCCTATCTTGATTGGAGTCAAGAAGTCCTATGCCTCGAAACTGGACTTCTGAAAGATTTGCTATCCAAATTGCCATCCCTCGAACGCCTAGGTCTACACGCAAATATGGACACCGATTTCGGCACACCAGACACCAACCCAGCATTTCGACCTCTCTGGAATACAATCGAAGACATCTTTCCCACTCCCTATGCAACCCACTTCCCCAATCTTAAGCACCTCACGCTCGCAAATCTCTTCATGAGAACCACCAGTCTCATCGCCCTCCTCACTGACTTATCCGCACTTCAATACGTCAACCTCGACAGACCCGAATTGTGCAAAAGTACCGGATTATTCGCTAACCTTCTTGACGAGCTCAAAAGAAAACTTGTGGATGAAGAGGACGGGAGATGGAAGGAGCCAAAGACACGGCTTACGATTCATTCAGATAGAAGAGGGGGCCGACATAAGATAGTCGAGGATCATATTACGGCTTTCTTTTATGAGGGTAAGGTGTGTCCTTACAATACAGCTGCTTGGAAGCCAAGACTTTATTGGTGGCAGAAGAATGATTATACTGGTGAAGGAGTTAAAAGCGTCGAACCTTAGGAAGTTTTCCAATGGGAAGGGGAAATTACACGGGATCCTTGTTTTCTATGGTGGGGGTGGCTATGACTGATGAATACCATGTGTTGAAGACGGACGGACTAGAAGATAGTTTTCAGGGGAGGGGATACTTACTTGGTATCTTGTGTTTGTAAAGTGTACATCAAAATATTTCAAATATCGAAAATGGGGCCAATCGTAGGTGAGGGATGCCATCGTTTAGATAGCACATATACCCACCAGAGAGGATGCATTTCCGAAAGGCTCTACTGCCATGAATTCTAATGGTCGTGTTTCATGTGATCTTGTTTTCATGGCAATGCTCCTCGGAGTTGTGTCCTGGAAGCACTTGCTACACAGTAATTCCTGTTTAGGAATATGACCCTCATTCTGAAGTGCTCCTATCATCCATCTCCAGAAATACTCGAGTAGCATTCATAGCCAAAAAGAGAATAAAGTAAAAACTCACCAATAGTATTTCGACACAGCCACCTGTTATTGATTTTTGAGCCGCTTGCTTGCCAGCATCAGTATGCGTGCTTGAGTATAACCATATGATAGCCAGTTCAGAAAAAATTAGTGATAATAATACACTGCATTTTTTTAACATACTTGATACGGTCCGATACAAAACTTGGCAATGCGATTTACCCCTTCCTTTGGAACGGGCTTTGAAATGCAATGCAAAATCGGTTTGCCGCTTTGGCTTCGAGCAACCAACTGTCGAGATATCCTGGAATTAATCACCCTACTGAACTATTCGCACAGCTTCTTCCTTTTTCTTCCGATCTTCTTTTCTGCTAAAGCTTTCTGCTTCTCCTCTTCTATTTGTGCCAAGTCGAATAGGTGGGACTGACAAGCGTCAGCCCTCTCTCCTCTCTGTCTCCAGGTTAAACCCCCGTTTTCTGCTGTAAACGTAGATCGCGAACTGGTAGTGACAACCATTGGCAGTATTTCTCTTCCGTAACAAACCACTGATATCTTTTGCGCCTTGAAGAATTGGTATACTAGAAAAGTTCAATAACAACGCATCGATTTTGATGGGCAATACTTACTGCTCCTAAATTGGCAATCGGTTGTAATATCCACATACAACTCGTCGAGCGGCTTGAATCTGACAAGTACGCTGAGGTGAGGAACATCTGCGACAACATTTCCCGCAAGATGGACCCTCTTTAAACACCGCTTCTGCTGAGTATTTCGATTATTCAACCACTCCCGCCAAGATAGCGCATCATGGAATGACCAAATTGTGGTTGCCCACAGGATCGGCTGTACCTCCACATATGCCTGTCTACAAGCCAGCATTATTTCAATCGGTAGACGGTTTGGGGGGTAGTTTCTCGCATCGGCCGTATGAAGGGCTTTGTAACAGGCGCAATGTCGATTGAAGCAGAATCGCATATCCTCACCAGGCTTCATATTCTCAGCAGACATGTCGTAGTCTGCGGCTTTGGATAGCTCGTATGCTTCGGGCTCAGTGACGGGGGCTTCGCAGACGCTGTGGAAGAGCTGACATTTTGTTGTCACGATCCGCGGACGCGCAATGTGCACCAGTCGGTCGGCTATGAGGTGGTTCCAGATTCGAGTTCGAAGTTCGAGTGGGAGGCCAAGTAGAGGGGACTCGGTCGCGTTTTTTCGGATGCTGAACAGAGGTTAGCAAGGCTCTCGTCGTTGTGAGGTGGGGGAGCTTACATGTCTTTCGTACGCTTGTCCTTGGGAGCTCTGAAAGCTTGGTAAAATTTTGGGTCATGCGCAAACTGGGGCTTCTGCGACTTCTTCACCGGCAGGTCATTCTTGCGAGGCATCGAGGATCGCGAATTGAGGTGTTGCTTGGAGTTGAGTTTAAAGAGTCACGATGCGCCCGCTATATTTTTGGAGGGGCATCCTTAGCGGCAAAAATAACAGCCGACATTTTGCCGAATGGGTCCCTCCTTTTTGTTTTAGTTTCTTTAAATATACTTAACATGCATTAGGGTGTATTAAGTGTGTAAAGATAGACTGGAAACTATTTTGAAAAGACCGAATAAATCAAGGCACTTGTAACAGAGAAAGGTAGAGATTTTAGTAAGACATTTACTTGCTCCAATATATGAAAAAACAGTCTAGTTGAATTTAAAGCATGATTCGATAACATTTAAATAATTAGAATATATGCTTTGCAGTTTTCTATTTATTTGATATGCTCAAGTGCTACAGTTGATGGTCAGAAGACTTTGTTCCACCAAAACTCACCTTCTCTCTGACTTTATAGTGTTCTTTCGTGTACTTTAGCTTTTGTACTACATTAACTTTTACTTACATTCAGATACCCTACACCGCTGATGCGAATCAGGAAAACGAAACCGTTTTCTTACAAGTGTCTCCGAATCCTTCAATGTTTTGTTTTGTTTCATCCTTGGCGAATGTCAGCATTGCATATTACCGACCTCGCCCAGAAAAATCAATTTTCAGTTCAGCTTTGACCTCCATGCACTTAAGCTGTCAAATATAATTTCAACATTTAAATTTCAACTTTCAAACGAAAGCTTCTTTTAACGGCGCTCTCCTAGCAGTTGATTTGCTGCGACCACGGCTACCCCACCCCTGATAAGCGAAGGGGTTTCGTAAACGGGTGTTAGCAGTTCTGCTTAAAATGCGTCTCTTGAACACCAGAACTCTCAAGCTCGAGGAACCCAAAGACCACATTCCTGCGTACGACATTCTTTCTCATGCCTGGGTGGAAGGAGTGGAAGTGACACTCCAGGACCTAAACTCTAGTCCCACCACCAAAGCTGGATAAAACAAGATTTGGCAGGCATGCCGGATTGCTCTAGAGCATGGACTGAACTATGCTTGGGTTGATACCTGTTGCATTGATAAGTCCAACATGCAGGAGGTCTCCGAGGCAATCAATTCTATGTTTCGGTATTACGAAGAAGCCAAAGTCTGCTACACATACTTGGCAGATGTCGTTCCCTTTTCAGATAGTCCAGAAGATTTGAACTCTCAGGACGGACAAAGTCGGGGGTAAGTCCCAGATTCAAGGAGCACGTTTTCCTATTCTGGTCGTTACGGGGGCAACGTGATATTCTTCTTTACGCCCGGGACCTGCATACAACTCTTTAATCTTTTTCAAAGAAGTAAAACTGACTCCGATAACCTGGGAATAGGTTCAAAAGGGGTTGGACACTTCAAGAGCTTTTGGCACATTCGGATCTTGTCTTTTTTGCTTCAGACTGATCGCCAATTGGGACAAGAACAGAACTCGGTGGCAGAATAGAATCGCTTACCAGTATCAATAAAGATTATCTTGTCCGATCACCCCCGTTTCCTGGTATCCATAGTCTTCTTGGCAAAGCAAGCGTAGCTGAGCGGATGAGTTGGGCGTCGAAACGGGAGACGAAGCGAGTAGAGAATGCTGTCTATTGTCTCCTAGGGATATTCGGTCTTAATATGCCACTTATATGCGGAGAGGGCAGAAACTCGTTTATCTGACTACAAGAAGAGATTGCAAACGTTCAGATGACCAGTCCCTGTTCGCATGGAATGAGAACAGCAATTGGCAAAGCATCTTGGCGGAGTCTCCTGAAAGCTTTGGAGGGGCGAGTTGCATCATCCCACAAAGAACTGGATGCCTCCATACCAACTTTTCAACAACCAACAAAGGAATTATGATCAACTTACCTATTTTGGCACACAAATACGATCCGGATGCAATTCATGCTTTGCTTGAATGCCGACCACGAAACGATCCAAATTCCATGTTCGTGATTAAATTTTGGCGCCAGGGAGACGTGTACCGACGTGCACCGTATAGCGTTCCTGGTCTAGTTTACCATAATGCATGGCATCAATGGGAGAAAAGGAAGATTTTCCTAAAGATTTCATACAGATCCAGATCTCAGACTGGCCACATCCGGGTCACATTTACGACTTCCCCTGGCTTTGTATCTTGTTTCAAGCATTGGTAATTCTGTATCAATTGGATTTCTTAAGCAAAGAAGAAGAAGTGCAACATGTTGAATATCTCCTCCAATTACAAACATCAAAATATCCAACAGCCGTAATTCTGACTCTTACAAAACGATAGCCTCGACACAATCGCATACACTGCCAAGTGTTCTTGAGCTTTGTAAACGACAAGCCGAACTCAAACTCCCATGGAGATTCCTCGATCTGCCTGACGGCCGCATACTTTGTGCAAGGTACAACTTGCAACACATCTTCGGTCAGAACATAGTTGAAGTTGACATCTTCTTCCATTCAAATTGGCTGGATATGAAAACTCTACGGCTGCTGGAAGCGCTGTAGAATATAATTCCCTCTCGACCAGATTATACCGGCTACCAAATCCCAATGTTTTGGTACATCTTCATGACCCTCCCTGCATTTCTCATACTTTTACAACTTGCTCAATCTGAGAATCCATATTCTGAACTCGCAGAAAATATTTGCATGATACTGATGCCGGGGGTTGAATATATTGCTCTATCCGATGGGCTTATAGCTCTTCTTTGCTGGAGAATTCACAACTTTTATCTTCTGATAACTGAAGTCAACAGGTTCTTATGGCAGCAACTTCTGTACAAGCCGCGCTATAAAAACAGAGACAACGATCCATTAGATTTCATTCAGTTCCTGTATCCTTCCTGTTTGGTGGGCCTAGCTTGCGCTGACATGGGGATTGGTCTAGATGGTATATTTTGGGGGAGTGTTTTTGTGATAACGTGTATGATTGCTATCGTGTTGTTTCTTTCATGTGGGTCAAAGATTCTGAGAGAGAGGATCGCTTTTTACCTGCCAGAAGACATCTCGATCGACCACCTTGAGTTGGCAGACTAGGTTGACATTGGGTTATGAAGAAAAGAGCAAGAAAAGTCCCAAGTTGTCGTTATATTGGTTTTCACCTACTAGAATCCTGCCTCAAGGATGCTCCAAGCCCATCAAACAGGTCAGATCTTGGCCTGATATTGATTAAACGAGCAGAGTGATCCTTGTTTGTAATTGTGTAAAGACGCAACAATCTAAAACTACTTTATATCTGGGTATTGTGAGGTCATCTTGGTGAAAAGATGTTCACGAAAAATAAGTCCAATTGAGATCAACTAAAAAAGGTCCTTATGACAGAATCTATCAATCACAGAGAAACACTGTACCCCTCGAAACCTTCGTTACATTCCTTGATATCTACAGAATGAATATGTTTTCGACAGCAAATACAAATATTTTTTTAAGCAAAAGGGATGGAATGCTTTACGGTGTGTGGGTTCCAATTTAAATGACACTTTAAATTGTAGTCCCAAAATAGTTGAGAGCATGAGTTCCACTGTCCCCTTCGCTTGTTTATCATGATACCAGCAAGTATTATATAACTGCAAACGACTTGATGGTACTGGTGGTGAACAATCCGATAATATACAGAGAGAGGTCCATCCCCCCTGGGATGACGTCCCAAATACAGATGGGGAAGGGATTGGGTGAGAGCATGCGGTAGCTACGTGACGCAATATTGTTGACTCTATTTGGCAGCCGAGCAAGTATGAAAGTGTATATGAAAGTTTTCCATGAGGAAGGCACCAAGCAAGAAGTTATCGTATATTTCTCTTAAATCAGTTTGTACATGAATGATCATATCATCAAATCATAAATCGTGATCCATCACCTCCTCCTCTGCTCTCTTCCTCAAAGGCTCGTATCGAGTAACGTAAGTAGCAACTAAATCATAATATCCAAACGTATTAGATCCACGCCAAAATGACAAGAGACATCAAGCGAAGCCATCATCCCATTCATAAACCCTACTATCCCGTCTCCGACTATCCGCCCTCTCCCTCTTGACCTTGGTCTCTTCCATATGCTCCACAACAGCATTAACCGCCAGTCCACCAACAGCAGCACCCAAAAGTGTCAACACTTTATCGTCCTCTTGCGCACTGCTATTCTTCCTCGACCGTCGACCATCCCTTCCACTCCCACTCCTCTGCACCCGTTTAGCCGCCCACCCACCAATAACAGCACCAAGCGCACCACCCATCAAACCCTCCTTACTCTTCGTAAACAGATGTCCATCACCGCGATCATTATCCCCTCTATCCCTTCCATCATACCGCGGAATCGCAGAAAGAGAAGACTCCCTCCGATGCTTCCGATATTTATCAGAAGAAGAAGGGGGATAATACCGCTCCGAATCCCGATCCCTGGGCGGGTTATGAGAGGAGCTTCTCTGGGATGTATATTTCGGTCGACGAGTGCGGGATATATATATGTCATCATTCTCATCATATGGTTTCAGGGCATTTTCCTGTGGACTGGTTTTCGGTCTTCGTAGACCCGAGAGGGAAGAGAGGTCATCCACGTCAGCGGGGAAGGGGATGAGAGCTGCGTTTCGAGATGGTTGGTGGGAACTGCTGCGTCGGGAGGTGTGCTTTGGTCTGCGAGAGGAACGGGAGAATGTTGAGCGGTCGTCGAGGTCATCTTTGCTGTTGTTGTAGGGGATTAAGTCTCCCCCTCGGATTCGGGTTGGTTCTTGGGAACTACTCCTCCGCGTGTGGGTTGGTCTTCTTCCTCGTCTGTCATCGTCGTAGTCTCGATCCCGCTCTCGATCCCGCTCTCGATCCCTCTCTCCAGATCTCTGTTTCGATGATGTGGTTGAGGTCTCTTGGAAGGGATCGAGCGGGACTTGTAACTTTTCGGATGTTCGAGGCGGTGAAGGGGGGTACTGTTCTCCTCTCGGAGGAGGAGGAAACTGACTATATGGAGCTTGGGCGGGGAACTGATTATAATCTGGAGGAGGAAAGCCACCTATCGGTGGAGGGGGTATATATTCAGGTCGAGTCTGCGGAGAGTGTCGACTATATTGCTGAGGCATATTGTCTCCCACCGGACTCGTCAAGTTATCTGGTGTAGCATGCCCCGAATGCCTTGGGATATCCCTCGGTGCCTCCGTACTGTCTACGTATTCGAAATCGTTGTAAGGATCGGGTGAAGGTGATCGACTTCGCTGTTCCCTCTGCTGTTGGCTTCGAGAACCCCTTCGGTTCTTCTTCAGTGGGTTTGGGATGTTTTTGGGATGGTAGGTATCGGGATGCATGTATTTGTCGGGGATTTTGTGAAAGTGCTTGTCGATTACTGCATCAGCGCCCGTGAGACCTAATGCTACGAAGGGCTCCATGGTATATTAAGTTCTGTTGACAGCACCAGTGCTTTGATAGTGTTCGTTTTGAGTGCTCGGTCGATGTGCTAGTGTTTGGCAGAAGGCTTGTTGTGAGATGTCTGAGATGTCGGAGAAGCAGTCGGAGAAGCGGTCGGAGAAGCGGTCGGAAGCGGTCTGGCCCGTCGATGGTGAGATTTGTAGCGAGATGTTGCTTTGCGCGGGGGAGGGGAGACAGCGTACTTAAGCTTCGGACTTGCGAGGCATTAAAACGCTTGTGAGTTGGTGCTGTACCTCTTGAATCGTTACGAGGGTAGAGAGAAGAAGGGGAGTAGTAAGTGCATATGGAGAGCGCACTACAAGTAGCCGTACTCGAGTAGTTGTCAATAAGAAAATAAGTCGGCCGGTGATGGTCCCTTGAATGATGTGGCGGCAGATGAGTTGACCGCCCGTACGGGATGAAGTCATTATACATACAAATTCTGTTGCACAGACAGCAGAGCGATCCAGGCTCATCTGAAAAGCCCCCCTGCAGTGTCGATCATCGTGGGGGCACACGTGATGAAGAAAATGCCCAAAGTCGGGTTTGCAGCCTCCCAAAAGCAATATGAAAAGACGCGGATTTGCAGATAAATCGACTAAACCAGAGAGAACCTCCAAACAATTGGTTGCCCTATTAAACAGAGTTTTTACAGAAATTTCCATACGACTTCCTTTTTTGTTGTACGACAACAAGTGAAATCCTGATCACGAGTGACGTCGGCCGCCACTCTGAATAACTTGGCTGTTCTGATTGAGTACCAGACTCGTCGCATTGATGGAGCAAATGGGCATTGGATTATGCACCCAAAACGGATTGTGATGCTTTTATATCCACAACTGCCCACCCATATGTTCCGGAGTGCCATCCGACCAATCCCCATCAACCGCTGTCGAATTCCAACTGCGTCTCGTTCCTGTACGATCAGCAGGGGAAGAGCGGTGAAGCTGACAATCCGGAGACATCGAGACCTCAACAGCAATCGGCATGTCGCCAAGTACGTAAATGAGTAGTCCTGGACTTAGCTTACCCTGTACTCTCCTGACCGAGATCCTCTTCGGTAAGAGCAAGGGGAATTCCAAGTTCTTGTCAGAGTTACCATTGCACAGACTCAAGAGTCAAAACAGTCTTCAGATATGTTGAGACCGAGAACCCAAGGGCCAAGCGAGAGAACTTGAATGCATTCATATAGCAGCGCTTGCGGCCTTCTTTTTGATATACAAGCCCCATCTAGGGCGAGGAAAGATGGAGAGAACAAAACAAAGAGCGTGGGAAAAATACAGGCCGCAATTAAAACACGCGCAAGCCGCGTCAAATAAACCACAAAAATAGCTCGCAATGCCAAAGATCAAGAAACAAACCCCAGAAAAAAAAGCACACGGGTTTCTCAAAAACGCGTGGAGTATTAGTAGGTAACCTACGGAGTACGAAGAGAGGAAGGAAGTCGCGATGGGCCACAAGAGGAAGTGTGGCTGTGTGGGCTATAGGTGTGGCTGATTTCCGGTCGAAATTCACAAACTACCATTAACTGAACTAAGGCTTGGCCTTAAATAATCTCCGCATACCAGAGAACATATACAATTACCTTACTGGTGCTATTGGTTTTGTGAGTATTTGCATAATCAACGATTGAGGCGCCACACGTGACATATCAGAATAAAACGTGATCTTCGTCAGAGGGCCTGGAAAGCTTTGCTAGGCTGTTTCCTTGGATGTGAATAAATAATGGGAATAATTGGTGGAAAAGATATATCATTCCGACTCAAAATGACAGACTCAATTAGTTTTCTTGCTCCACCCAAGATTCGCTAAAGTCAATTTCCGCTGTTGTTGAGATCGCATAGTCTCATAAGTGGTTAGTTATTCTACATTCTATCATAAATCCGAGTGACTTACCTGTTCCACTGTATCCTCGACAATGTATCGTATAACTTCGACTTTCTTCTTCTGTCCAAGTCTGACGACCCGTGCGACAGCTTGGGACTCAACCATCGGGTTCCATTGAGGTTCTAAAATGTGGACTCGATTTGCGATTGCCAGGTTAAGACTATTTAACGGGGTATATTAGCACACTGTTGGTGGAAAGTTTGAAAGGAGAAAAACTTACCCTACAGCTCCGGTTCCCGTAGTCATCATCAGGATGCGAATTTTGCTGTTACTTCGAAATTCTTTGAGTATTTTGTTCCGAAGTGGCAGACCACAAGAACCGTCTATTCTTCTAAAAAATATGTTGCGTGCCGCAAGGTTTTGCTGAACGAGGTCCAATGTCCTTGTCCAACCGGAAAAGATAATGCTGTGTTGCGTTAGTACGAAGTACATGAGGGCTGTTGTTGTGAAGGTGTGAAATTATTTTTAACCATTTGTCATTACCACTGCTCCTTTCGATATTCTCCAGAAGCGCATTGATCTTGGACGAATAGCCACCTAACTGGAAAGGGGTGTTTGTTGATTTCCCGGACTGTGGGCCATCGAGTATCAGGCCATCTCCACCAAGTTGTTTACCGCATAGTGGACAAACTCGCTCAGCTTCTTGGTTGGCTATTGCAAGGGAGTCCTCGAAACGCATAAGACAAACGGAACAGATGAGATGTCCACAGGTCGTGTAATGGCCATTGACAAGGTTGTTTACGAGAAGGTTTCCGGACAAATCAGTTTGGCATGAGTCACAAGACGTTGAGCCTGCTGTCCCTAGTGACGGCCATTGTAGCACTTGACGAACTTGATTGGAAAATGGCGGTTCGAAGGTGCCGTGGTTGCATAGACGGCGAAGACACATCTCTAGCTCCAGAATGCTTAGGTAGTTGCTTTTTGACCTGTTGTAGTTTACTTGAAGCTTTAGTGCATTTGACATGTGCAATTGTGTGGAATCGTATTGTTCCCTCTCAGCAGCAGAGAACTGAAGAACATGCCATTTCTGGTCAACATCCGGAAGATCAAGTAGGGTGTTGAGCCGACGAAGACAAATTGAATCTAGTAAAACTCGGAGATTAGTTGAACCAGAACCGTTGACCCGGATTAATGGATCAATGATGAGTCGTTTGAATTCTGGTGGGGTGTCAAGCATAGGAACTCGGAGGAAAGAAACTAAAGACCCAAGATCTTCCAATCCATTTTGAACGGGGGTTCCTGTAACACACCAGCGGAGCTTTACAGAAAGATTTGTGACGGCTTGGAAGAGTTTTGTGGATAGTGTTCTAATTGTATGGGCTGTGATAAGACAATCAGCGCACTGGAATCAAGGGGCCGTGGAATAAATTGTTACCCTCATCTAGTACGATTCTGAACCAAGTGATCTTGAATAGAGGACATTTACTCTTGGAAGCCTCGCTTGCGACTGTGTGATATGTACTAAGAACAATATCACAGTTGGCAATTGCTAATGGATCAGTTTCTCGCCCTCGGCCGTGATACTCGCATACCTTCAAACCACCAAATACGTGCCTGAAGATTGGTCAATTATGACTTGAGACATTGGATTTATCGGTACTGACTTGGCAATTTCTTCCGTCCAGGACTTGATGAGCACTGGTGAAGTGATTAGAATTAGCTTTTTTCGATTCTGGACCACTTACTATGTGATGGCAGGAGAACTAATGTTGCTCGTGATCGATGTTTGGTATTATCAGTTCCTGTGCCAGTGGGTGATGTCTCTTTTTGGAAGTCTGTGGCCGCTTTCATCGTTGCAACTGTAGCCGCCAAAAAGGTCAATGTTTTACCCAACCCCATCTCATCCGCGAGGATACCCCCTCCGCCTTCGTGGGGTTTCTCATCCCGCCTTATTGCGGAAATTACGTGCTGGAAGCTGCTCATAATTTAGTTTGACATCGAACTTCCGATCATCAGGTACAAACCATGGTATGCCGTCTCCATTCTCAGTAATTTCTTTCCATAGGGAGAACTGTGGAGGTACGGGACCAAACTCTCGTTGAGAGATAAAGTCTAGAGCCTCTTTTTGATGTCTAAGAAAAGGCAGCGTTAGTTGTTGTCCCGTGCAATATGTAATGAGAAGTTGTTGAATCTTACGGCAAAAGCGCTGTTTTGATTCTGCGGTCGACATCAAGCTCAACCAAAGATCTTGACCTCAATAGTGAGTTAAAGACAACTGCAAACTCATTTTTGAAGTTTTCTTTGTCTTTTCCCGTGACCGGAACGGGGATTGAAGTCTCTTCTTCGGCGTTCTCCTTTCTCTCCTCTTGTGGTTCTATTCCAGGAAAGCTGATCCGTTGAGGATTTTGGTACTGTTTTTCGGGATCTTTGTATATTGGTTCTTGTAGATAAATATGAGAGTCTGACAAGGACTTTCCCACTGCCCGAGAAATTGACGGATCTCCATAAATGTTGACATTGGCGGGTATCACTAAATTCTTTGCGGTAATTCTGGCAGCCTCGAAGTTCTTTGACCACAAAGATCGTGATACATAAACATCGAATTCGATAAAATGGTCAGATGAGAGTTGTTGCAATGCATCGCTTGTAGGTTTGTTCAGTGAGGCCAACAGCTCACCTTCGGAGTTTGAGATGAAAAGCGCTTCTTCTGGTCTATCTTCGAGATGGAAGTGAAGATTGGACTTATCGCTGGGCTTAGTTGCAGCGATGATTATTTTTGGACCTATGAGTGATTTCGCAAGGATCTTGATGTCGGTGTGGTATATCTGTGTAACTTGTCAATCCCCAAACAACTTGTAGTCACTATGTAGTTAGTTGCTAAAGTGGAGACAGAATTATACTTACCATACCGAAGCAAATTGTTTGCGAGTGTGGGAGCCCTGTTCCTGGAACTTCATTTGTGGCCGTTGATAAAAGGCTGAACGGCATTAGGGCGACATGTTGGTCGTGGTTATCTGTGCTGATACTTCTGAACTGTCTCTTCTGCGGAAGCATTGCTGCACTGGTCTTCTCAAAACGACCCATAATATGCGGGAGTTCTGGTTTTTGTTCAAATACTAGGTATTTCCACTATATTCCAGCGGTGCAGAGCGCTTATTGTGCCTTGGGGGCTGCCTATGATGAGCCACATGCATGATCTGCGCCACACCAGCAAGCACCCAAAACGAGGCTCCGAGTTGTTTCCTTCAACAAATCTTCTCTTCACAAAACCAACAAAAAACAAGAGATAAACTGATCTAATACACCTCAAGAGAAGAAAGGAGACATGTCTTCTACTCAGAGTACAACAAACACGCCCAACCCCAACGCTGCAGGTTTCCACCGAGTTCTTGACAAGTTTCGAGCCCGTCTCACCAAGGCTGAGCTGGACAACTTCAAATTTTGTGATCTGAAGGATGTACGGCAAACTATTGTTAATATACAAGCAGATCAGGAAAAACGCAAGGAATTAATGGGGTTTTCCCGCATTTTAGGTTTCCTGGAAGCAATGGACCAGTTTGGAAAAGTCGTCGAGGTCTTCTTGAACACGTCCGAATTCTTGGCTTTTGTTTGGGGGCCATTGAAATTTCTTCTCCAGGTCAGATAATCTTCACGGCTCAATCGATTTAAAAACATACCCCTAATTTTCCAAAGGTTGCAAGCTCGTGGGCCGACTCTTTCGATTCTCTTCTCGATGCATATCAGGAAATTTCGGAGCAGATTCCTCTACTGTTGCAATACCAAAACGTCTTTCAAAATAACCTGCACATGACCTCGGTTCTTGAAATGATGTATAAAGACATTTTAGAATTTCACCAACAAGCACTTCGAGTTTTTGGGAAGTCAGGTAGGTTTGACAGCCATATGATCCAAACCTACTAGTCAGCTGAAAATCTTAGTTTTGAAGCAGATGTTTCATGCAGTCTGGAAGGACTTCAATGCCAAATTCAAGCATCTTATTATGAATCTACAACGCCATAAATGGCTGATTGAGAGTCAAGCAAATGTTCTTGAGTTACAGGCTTCTCAAGTTGCTCGCGCAGCTGCCGAAAAGGCGTTCGATGCCGAAATACTAGCCAGGACAAAGGAGCAACGTCTTGCCGTTCGAACGTGGTTATCTGCTAGAAATGTCAAACTTGACCATGAGTCTTGCATATCTATGAGAACAGAATATCCTACCACTGGTCTTTGGATACTGGAGAAACCTGCAGTTGCGAAATGGCACGATAATCAAGACACGACTGCAACATTGGTGTGGCTACATGGAATTCCTGGGGCTGGTATTCCAACCCAAAAAGAGTTCAAGAAGTTCATATTACTGACCCAATTATAGGAAAGACAATTCTTACTTCCCTGGCCATAGAAAAATCACGGTCACAACCAGATACGATCGCTGCCTACTTCTATTGCAAATACAAAGATGGAGAGAGAAACACCTTTGTTGCGATAGTTCGAGCTTTACTGCTACAATTGGTCACCCAGAGTAAAGATTCAGATCTCCTGCAGGTGCTCTATGAGGCATGTGTTGACAGTGGAGAAGAAAGCCTCGAGTCCCAGACACTCTGTACCGAACTCCTTTCCGTGGGCCTTGGCACTATTCCGAAAGAAACTACTATCCACATCGTCGTCGACGGACTAGATGAATGCGACCCTCCAGAAAGGAAAAAAATAATTTCTTGTATAACAACGATTTTAAGAGAAACCGGCCAGCCAGGAAAAGTCAGAGCTTTGTTCACAAGTCAGCCCGAGACGGATATTCGAAGCTTACTCCGCAAAGCGTCGATTATTCGTATAACTGAAAGTGATAACAGTGGGGATATTGCTGAATATGCAAGGTATTGGTGCACAAAGATTCAGAGAAAATTCAACATTCCTGAGGACAAGCGCGATTTGATACATTCACGTTTGTGTGAACGCGCAGAAGGTATGAGGACCGGCTCCTACAAGTTGAGTTCCACTAATGCGATAAGGTATGTTTTTGTTTGCAAAACTGGTTCTACAAAATCTTCACGCTCAGACCTCACGAGGAGAACTTTATAAAGCACTTTTACCGAATGAGTTTCCTAAAGGACTTGACCAAGCGTAAGATTCGTCAATGTGATTTGGATGATCAATATACTAAATATTCTTCAGATACCAACGGATTATTGAGAGAATTGAAAAGAACGAAAATAAATCGGAGAGGGATCAAGCAATGATGCTTCTAGGGTGGGTGGTCACTGCAAAAAGACCTCTGACATGGCCTGAGATCCAAGGGGCTGTATCCATTGATCTAGAACAAGAGACAGTGGATTTTGAGGAGCGCCAACTAGTCGTCGATATCAAAGATCTGTGTGGTTCGTTAGTTGAGAGACTTACCGGCGATCGCATAGAGCTTGTTCATACTTCGGCAAAAGTGTGGGTTGAAAATTATCCAATACTTAGAATATGCTGATTTTAATTTAGGTACTTAACCCAAGGTAGTCATATACGGCTGCCCGAGGCCGAGGGGAGAATTGCGACCATATGTTTACAATATCTTACACTGCCAGCATTTGATGTGGCTCATCTGAAAAATAATCAGCAAATCCACGAGGACGTCAAGACCGGGTTCTTTGCATTCCACAATTATGCTGTGCTGCATTGGGTCGATCACTTGCAGGCTTACTTAGAGACTTTGCAACCTATTGACTTGGATGATCTCGAAAATCTGTCGTCTGTTTGCGAATACTTTTTTGACCAGTACGGCCCGGAAGGGGATGATGATATGCAAGAATATCTTCGGGGTCTCCCTTCAGCTTTGGATCTGAGAGAAAGTTGCAAAAGAGCCAATCACCATTTGAGTTTCGAAATTTTTATCATGCTCATCGCTCAAGCAAAGCAGCTTCGCCAAAAAGATGATTCTTTTTCTGGACTGGGTGAACTTGGACATGCTGTTCGAATGGCTCGAAAGAGCTTAGAAGACGAACTTCAAGCTCAGGATTCAACGTCGGCTGTGATTCTTTCAAGATTCTACGGTGAGAACATGTTCTTATGTCCGCGGCATCAATGTTATTACTTCCACGAAGGCTTTCAAGATCTCAGACTACGCCAAGAACATATCCAACGTCATGAGCGACCGTTTTGCTGTAAAGAAGAAGGCTGCAGCAGAACACAGACAGGTTTCTGTACTGATGCTGCGCTGCAGAAGCACATAAAAAAAAACCATGTGGATGCCAAAGTCGAAATATTTGTCAAGCCTAAACCAAAACGAAAAGCTAAAGCCCTGCCTAGATTAGAGCCTGAACGAAAACGACGGGAGAAGAAGACGGATTTTCAGTGCGATTTATGTTCAAAGCACTTCACAAGAGCAAGCACTCTGGCTGAACATAATAGAGCTCATACGGGAGAGCGACCATTCACTTGTGACTTCTGCAGGCAAAGCTTCGCGAGAGTGAAGGACTGCCAAAGACACAAAGCCATCCATACTCGAGGAAATACTTTCGTTTGCAATGGAACTCTAGAAAATGGAATAAAGTGGGGTTGTGGGAGGAATTATACACGTGCAGATGCTTTGGCAAGACATTTTAGTTCCAGTCTAGGTCAGAACTGTCTTCAGCCTGCTTTTGCCCAAGAGTACGCTGGAGAATTTGAAATATCCAATAACACGCAAGTACCTCCCGTTGATACTATGACTGCAAATGTCAGCAACGTTGGCGATGCATTACCTGCCTCCGTGTTTTCTCAATTTCCAGAATTTGAAGGTCTGGACTGGTCTGTGTTGGGGGAATGGCCGTCTGAAAGTGCGGCTATTTGAGCTATGGATGACTAGTAGCTAAATATAATGTTAGGCCCCCGCCCAAAGGTTGGTATTTAAAACCATAAGAATGTACAATCTTTCCAGGATTTTCGCACCAAAATATAGATTTTTGAGGTTTCAACACATCACAACCAATTAAAAATCACCCGACGGTGTGGAGTAAGACATGCACCTAATCATCTCTGAGAGACTCCAACCTTCCCAGAGAAGATAAGCGACGCAAATAGCTGCAGAATTAAACCAATTAAAACGTTAGAACAGTTCAGAACAAGCTTACCACCAATCATGTTCGAAAAATGCCAACCTCCTCAGAGAAGACAAGCAAACCGTTGGGCAGCAACAAGACCCGTTCAGGGCCACAGTTGGGAATATTCGTGCATACAGTACCAGGTACCAGGTACCAGAGCAGAGACAGAGGCTGAGTTGTCATTGTAATTCATGCCCATGGTGTGTAATTCGGAAACATCTGAGCGTTGTGCTCGCATG
>LLCD01000229.1:0-23057 GCA_001414355.1 Hymenoscyphus salicellus
TGTTAGGGGTTCTGAGGGGAAGGCGGAGGGCGTTGGGTTTGATGAGGGTGGGTTTTAAGGTGCCCTCCCTTATCTTTGCTGTTGCCTTTTTGTGTGTGTTTTGGATTTTTCTTGCGTCGTGTCGTCTTGGTGCTGGGGGTGGGAAGGGGTGTTTGGAGGTATATATCAAGATTTTTGGGGGGGGATCTTTTGGATTTTTGTTCTGCTTCTACCTTTGTTTTTCTTTCCTTGGATACCCGTATACGGAGGAGCTGTCCTACCTTTTATCTTCGTTTTCGTGTTTCCTAATATCCCCCTCTTCTGTGTTGTGCTTCTCTTTTCTTTCCTGTGTTTTTTCTTTTCGCTGCTTAAACTTTCCAAGGATATATAAAACTTATGATTGGGGGATGGGGGCGGAGGGAGGATGAGGTGTGAGATGTGAGATGTGAGGGAGGTAGGAGGTTGGAGAGATGGGAGCTACTAGAGATTTACACTATCATTACTATCTGATTCATGGGATTTTGGTAATACAGTAAAATAATAATTACTAGTATTTTACGATGAGATAGAAGAGTTAAATCAATTTATGTTTCTTCCAGTTCGTACTTTCTTGTTCCTCGGTTGAATTGAAATTATTTCGAGTGTGAAGTATGAGTAGAGTGATATGTAGCAAAAAGACAGACCACTAATTTTCGACTGATCAACGGGCTTACGTCTATTTTTTTGTGAATATTTATTTGTTTGGTTCTAGAACTGGAGGGAGTGAAATCCCCTCTTTCCCTGAAACATCACCTGTCAGAGCTATCATCTCGAAAAAATCCTCCTCGACTTTACTCTCCAAAACTTCTTACTTGTAGCTAGATACCGCAAACTCTAGATTTCCTCCTCCGCCCTAGTTCAAGAAGGCCAACTTTCAACTCCAATACTCCAGTTTCTCATCCTTCTTATTCTGTGTTTAGAAAATCTTTCAGATGTAATTCAAAAGATTCTAGCCTTTGGCTGGGAAGATGATGCAATTTTTGAAACACATGACATGGTCATACTAATTCAATTTTTAAAAAGATCGAAGGCTCTATTAGCGGCTGTTCCTAACAGGAAATGATGAGAAGAAAAAATGCAGTTTTTGTTAAATCAACTTTAATCAAGAGGCTATATTTTCTCAGACTTGAGAATTCCGATTTGAGTTTCCACGTGATTACAAACAAAAAGGGAAGACTATTGAATCAAACAAATTTTACATCCAGTTAAATCCGTCAACATATTTGATTTCTCGGGTTTCAATCTTCAAGGCCGGGGCCAGAAAATACTCAGCATTCCAGTTCCTAACTCGATCGATCAGCCCAGGTGGGAAAAGCAATTATTCTGGAGGTCAAATCAGAAACACCAACAGATATCCAACCCCTGATACAACCTTCAAACCACCGTACCAACTACCAAACTCAAGTTCACAACAAGAGACAAAGAAATGCCCGTCCTCGAACTGACACTCCTGCGCACCCCACCTTCCACTCTCCCCAATCTCGAAGCAATCATAAAAGCCTTACAGGACGTCCGTACCTCATTAGCAGAGAAGGTTCACCCCACCAACTCTCAGTTCTACGTTCCCGTCTTGGAAGCCTCATCAGCTGGAGACAAAGATGGGACTAAGCCACTAGAAGTATACATCCTCGGTTCCTGGCCCTCCATCCCCACCCATCTCGACTTCCTCCAAAACGACGAGTTGAAAGAGGAGGTACTTGGCGCACAAGAAGGACTCCTATCCTGGATCGCAGGAAGTCATTACGTCCTCCCCCCATCACCACACGCAGGCGGGGAGGGAATCCAAGGGGAAGGAATCCACACTCTCCCCCTCAACGCACCCATTCTCGTCCTCGCTTTCTTCGACCACCCCACGTATACCAGCGCGCAGGACCAGGAGGGGAAGTATACCCTATCCAAGTTCATGCGGCTCCCGGCTTCGAGGCACGCACAGCTTACCCTTCCCTTGCTTGATGATGGATGTGGAGAGCCGGAAAAGGGGGGGAAGGGGAGGAAATTAGTCGTTAGTGGGTGGGAGAGTGTGGAGGCGTATTGGGAGTGGTTTGGTGGGAGAGGGGAAGCGGGGTTGGGGGGGAAGGGTGAGGGTGTCAAGGTGGTAATTTTAAGGGATTTGGAGAAGAACGTTTGATTTGGAGATTGATGGTTAGGTTTTTGAGGTAGAGGGCATTGTACGATGGCGATGGCGTGGAGTTCGGAATGTGATGAGGGAAGCCGTTGATCGAGCGATTGGGGTGTTTACAATCCAACAGCGACTGAGTTGGCCACGTACGTTAGCTTCATGGTAGCAACCTCTTCATGATAATACTCGATAAAAAGGCTTAAGGTGAATCCTAGGGTAAATATACTACTTTAAATAAGGCATTCGCCTATCTAATCCTATCACCGATTTCTTCTAGAATTCATTTTAGCACCCCTATCAACTAAGACATTCATTGTCTCCTATTACGTGCCTAGTATACGTAGTGCTCTAAAATCATTTTTTAAAAAAACAGTAGGGCATTCCAACTTACCTCGCCTAGTCACCAGCGAACTAGCTAACTTATGTATTTCAGTTCTAAAACGTACCATCTTCCCAGCTGGAAGCTAGATTCCTTTCAATTACAGTCCGGCAGATTTCGAAACTACAGAGTAAGACCTACTGAAAAAGAAAGGACATTTATTTGTTAGCCTAGGCTACTATCTACCTAGAAATGATAGCCTCGAAAGGCGACTTCACAAGTCCCAAAGTCCAAGTACAGATAGTGTTCCCAAGCAAGTCACTGAGACCAAATATCATACACACCGCTCACTCAATCTGATAGTACATCCCTCGTGTCTGAAAATGGAAAACAATATGACAAGGCTAACTCCAACCCAGTCCATATGAGCCACCCCGCAAAAATATCGGTCCGGAAAATATGCAACATTATCATCCCCCACGAGAAGTATTCGTGCCAAAGTCCGAAAGGGATATCGTACCACTGTCATCCATACAAATAATCGTCCGTACCAAGTTTTCGCACCAACGTATCGACATCTAGTACTGTATCTCACACAGCTCGAAACATACTCTGTCACTGCTCTCAACGTCGTCAACCATCTCTGTCGTGATCGACCAGTGTAATGACGTGCCTACACCACCTACCTAGTCTTCCAATACATCATCCTCCGGAAACTCAGCCTGCGCCCCAACAAACAGCGAGTTCAACTTCTTCTTCTGTCTCTTCCAAGGTTCCTCGCCCGCATGCTTCGTAACAATGAAACTAGCCGGCTCCCATTGACAGCGGAAAGTGAGCTGGTAAAGGCTAGCCTCGGGCATACCAGATTTAAGAGCTACGGAGCGGAAAAGATCATCGATGGACAACTCGTAGATCTGCTTCTTGGAGAGGAGACTGGAAGGTTCGTCGTCGGGAACACCGGTTTCATCTTGGATGGCGAATTTGAGAGCGGCGGTCGATTTACGGCCTGTATTGGGGGTTGATCGAGCAGGAGTTGAGGTGAAAGAGGGGGGGATTCCATTGATGCTCACGCGCTTTGGCTGAGAAGCTTGTGGTGTGGATGGACCCGCCTGATGCGCAATATTCTCCAAGACTGGATTGACAGCAGCTTGTGGGTGTCCATGGTAGGCGGGAGAGTTGCCAACCGGGGTAGGCTTAGTTAGAGGGATGTAAGCACCTTGTCCGCTGACGGAACGGCGAGAGGGAAAAGGAGCGGAGGAATCGAGAGGCGAAGCTGTGGCAGCACGACTACCACCCAAGGAAACTTTTGAAGTATTTGCGGGAAGAGATACTCTCGAAGTGGAGGATGGTGTTCTGATAGCCTTTCTTCCTTCGGGTTGTCTACCATTCAACTGGTCGACAATGAGTCGAATTGCATGCTCACCAGGGACCGGATAAAGATCATTACGAGAGCGAGGCTTAATTGCTCTCCTGGGTCTATCGTCGCTGCTTGAGCTATCGCTTAGTGTAATGGTTTCGTTCGGGTTTGGTTGCGCCTTCTTCAGAGGTGATTGAGTCTTTGACTGGCCGTTTGAAGAGCTTGGTTGACCAAGTCTTGCTCGCTTGTCTGTGTGTTGACTGTCGGGCGTGTTGCTGGAAGAGCCGGGTCCCCGCTTGCTACTCGAACCGACAGTTCTAACAGGACCATCATGGAGAATTTCCGGATTGCTGTTCCATTCAATGATGCGGGCACTCTTGCCTTGGTAGATCTGATTCAACCACAATAATCTTCGGTCGGTCCACTTCTTCTCAAATTCAGGTGTCTTCTGCGGCTGACCAACAACGCTTTCGAGAAACCCAAATCCACCCTTCTCCCAAGCCTTCCAAGATTTGGCGAATTCCTTGATGATATTTTCACATCGTTGACGCATTCGGTATTCCCATTCCTTGTTCTCCCGTGCTAGGACGTAATGTTTGATGGTATCTACGACGAATTGGTCAACTCTGGCCGGGTCACGGGTGTTGTAGAGGCTGCGCTCATGGAGATATCTCATAGCGAACGGATCGACCTTATAAGGATCGATGAACCCCTTATCCATCTGCAAAGGCTTGAACAACCAATCCGTATTCATTTCACCCCCACTCAAAGGATAAGCAAACTGAAGATGATCATTGATGTTGCCTATGATAATCTCCCGGTCTTCATCAGTCATTTGGGGCGAAGCAGATGGCGTTGATCTCGCTGGTCTGGCGGCCGTGGAGGAAGGGTCCTTTGGGTTCTTGGCTTGCCGGCTTGCTTCGTAATCGCGTTCACTATATTGTGTTAGAACAGCTTGTGACCTGATGCTTGTATGTGGGCTTGTGGCGGCTAGGAAGGACGTTGTGCGAGAATACTCCGAAAATCATTTGGTTTTCGAAATAAGCTAATACAATATCCTCAAACTTGGTTCGAATGATAGTCCATAGTCAAAAAAGACATAACCGTCACCTATACCTGTTGGGAATGGGGTGTGTATGATGACTTACGCATCTCTCTTCTGAAAATAATTTTGGTTTCTTCTCCAGTAGCACTCTTGAGTACATATCAACTTGGCAAGAAGGGTGACAATCCTTGGAAACCCAATTAGCTAGCTGGACCAATATCGTGATACATGTGACATACAGTTGCTCATCCCGAGGGTAGATTGGCCATCCGTGTTCTTGAGCCGCCTCTGATGGCTCAAATCTACTCTTGTTCTCCTCCAAGAAGCCTCTGGCATAGGAAAGAGCTTCAGGATCATTGGCATCAAGGGGGCATCGAGGTCGATCGGGATCGCGGACATTCACACGCTTGCGGTACTCTGCAGTTGCCTGTCCCAACGTTGATCCTTTTCGATCAGCAACGGGGGTGAATGGGTAGCCCAGTCTGTTGCTATGAGGAAGTTAGCTAGGCATTTCTCATTGAGGAATGTGAAATGAGTTGAATCCATTGTTAGAAGATCCGATCGACCCTTCTAAATATTTTTGGACAATGGAGATAATGTCTCTTGACTCTGTCGCACGATACTGAAAAAATCCGATGTACTCAGAGGAAAGGACATCTCTATTACTGTACAACGCGTTGCTTTAATAGATTCAGAGCGCGGCTTGCGATACCGTCGATGAAAGCAAGAGTAAGAACGAGACAACCTACCATATATCCGGAACACCGCCATAGCTTGGCTCGGTGATATTGGGATATGGCACCACAAAGTTGAAGCCAGCCATGGTCGTGGGTTTGGGGGGAGGGGTAGGATTGGGGGTACTGGTAGGATTGGTCGTAGGAGTGGCTGTAGTCGTAGTCGTAGACGTAGAGCTAGTTGGGGGATTGTTATACACCCACAGTTTGGTAGGAGACAATGTACCAGCGGGGAGAGGGGGGAGTTGCGTCATTCGTAGATTCACCTCAGACGAGGAAGGAATTGAGGTTGTCATGGGGGAAAGGAGGTACTGGTAGGAGGTACTGGTAGGAGGCAGGAGTGATTTGAGGTCCCAGTAGGAGGTAGGAGAACCGCAGTTGCCGTTAGGACGTGGGTCCTGACGGAGATCCCTGAACAACTAGCGCGACCAGGGTCTTTTCACACCGCGAAGAAAACAAACTTGAAGTCACCTCACTTTACATCCGCAGAGTAAATCAATTTTATTATATTAAGATCACTTTGTATGCTTGCATCATTGAATTGAACCAAGAGAGATGTTTGCAATCCAATTCTCTATAAGTGAGCGGGCTGCTTTATTTACCGTAGCAAAATCTAAAGAGCATCTTACCGTAAAAGCGGCGTTACTGCCGCTTTTACTACTAACGCGTCTCATACATCAACCATTTTCCAACGCTAGCAGCCAGGTGCATTAACACGAACTGTCGACGTGTCGTTTTCATGTAAGAAGACATATCATAAGTGAATCCATATTCCGATGTCTTTCTCTGGAAATACGTGGCATTTGATGGCAATTTCTAGAAGCCATCTCGCACTTTCAAAATATAGTCCTAGAAATAAATCGCAGCCTTTTCCAGAATGGATTTTCAATATGGATTCTCTTCACCTGATTCAATGTTTTCAGGAATCTTCTCTCCTGGGACCTTTCAATATATTTCTCTCCGCCAAAAAGGTTGTCCAAATCTTTGCAGTGTTTTCATTCTCCCAGCCTAGTGTCACGAATCACGTGCTAGCACATGACAAGTAAAGACCAGGCGGCGCCCTGACAAGTTAAGCACTATCGTATGCTCTTATAGCTATAAGGGGTCGTTTGGGTTAGCTAAACGATCTAAGGATTTCCTATACAGTTAATATCACGTGACTCATTTGGATCATAGGGGATCAAGTGAGCAAGCGTGAGCAAGATCATACGGATCACGGTGATCTGTATGATCCAGGAGAACGAAGGTTCTATATATACTAGCACGTCTGCCATCTAGATAGGAGCTTCGTGCTCAACTACAATTATCATTCTTATCATCTTGTTTAACATCTTTAATATAGTGACGAGTTTACTTCTAAGTAAACAACCCGGCGCGCACTTACCTCTTACCGCATCCCAACCCTTCGAAACGATTACCTTTGTTAGATAGTTTGAGTTTCGTCACACCCAGCCTGGCCTAGAGGTCTAGCTGATCTAGGTAGACCCCCCTCTACAGGATAGGCTGAGGAAGGCAGACAGCCAGATTCAAGAGGAGAGGGGAGGCTAAGCTAAGTAGAGCTTATGGATAGGAGAAGGCGGGCGGACTAAAACAGAGGCGGGCCGTGGAAGGCGGGGCGAAATTTCGCTTATCCCTAGTAATTTCCGACTGCCCGCTAAGGAAAAGGAAGGCTAAGGGGCACCCCAAGGCTAGGCTAGGCTAGGCTAACCCCTGGGAGTGATAGGCTAGGACAAGGAAGGCTAGTACAAAAAGTGAGGCTGAAGAAGGAAGGCAAGGCAGGCTAAGGAAAGAGTAGCTTTTAGGTAAAACACTGAATCTTTGCAACTTCCCGAGACATAGCTCGCTTCCAGACTCGAAGCACAAGCGCAATGATTCTAATCCGTTCTCTTCCCCGCCCAGACTTACAACTTACTGGTCCGGATTGAAATTCCCTTGCAAAAACAAGAATTCCCCTCACCGCCGAAATAGATAACAAACATTACCCCTCCTAACTTCCACTAATCCCCCCGCTTCACAATCTCATCCAAAGCCCCCCAAGCCCTCTCCACAACCTCCAACTTCGGATCTCCCAAAAATAACATCGCGTCAAACCCATGTTCCGCGCCTTCAACAGGGAAGAACTTTGCTTTCTCACCTAAGACATCTCAAATTAGTATCTCAATTTTCACCTAAAACAACCTGAGAAAAAGGGTGTACTCACCGATAGCATCAACAACCGCCTTCCCCTCCCCAAAAGGCACACCATTATCATTATCCCCATGAATAACTACCGTCTCCGGCAACTCCCTCCATCTCTCATCACTAAACGGAATATCCACACCCCCAAGCAAAGCTTGAAATCCATTCTCTTGAATAAAATAAGGATACAATATCGCGCGATGGTTTGTCCAGTCTATACCCTCCGGCTCGGGCCCTTCGTAGTTCACGTTTCTCTCCCCATTTTCTAGCAGGGCTGCAGGATTGTAAACGAGTTCCCTCGGTGTAGAACCAGGACTCACGGGCTCGGTTAAGAAATGAGAGATCTTGGAATGAGGAATGGGTGACGGTCCGAGGATGGTGTTGCTATTGTAGAAAGGGGTGAGAGTATTTCCTGGACCGTAATAGACTAGTAAAGCGAGAGGTTTAGGCTCGAGATAGTGCCCTGATTGGAAGGTTAGGTAGCCTCCTGTTGATTCGATTGATTGTCAGTAATCATTCTTCCCTCGTTGGATACCAGAGTTTGGAGGGAGGAATACCAGCACTAGCACCCGCAACAACGATATTCTCCCACACCTCCCCTGCTCCTTCTTTTCCCTCCCCGCCCTCACCCACAATCGAAAACAATTTCTCACGAACAAAAGAATACGCATCCCTGATATTCGCAACCAAACTCTCCCCCTTGACTTGCGGGAGTAAATCGTAGTCCGGGGAGATAAGAGGCCATCCCCTCTTTATACAAGATTGTACAACATGAACGGGTACCAATTCGCGATTCAAAGCCACGAGACCACCGCCGTGGAAATATATCATCGCTGGCGTTTGATTGGTAAGATGTTTTGATGACGGGGGGTGGTAGACATCAAGTTTTAAGGGTCCGGAGGCGGAGGTTGTGTATGTGTGGGTTGTTTTGGTGATCATTTTTGCAGCCGGGAAATTGAAAAATGGATTGGGATTTAGTTGAGTGCTATCAGAGGTTCAGGAGTTGATCGTTGTTGAGGTTGAGAGTATATATGGAATCCTCACGGCGGAAGCTTTCCCTGGGAGAGTGGGGCCACTGAAGAGTAATCAATGAGGTGCAGTAATCACCATAAGTGGCAGAAGACACCTGGAAGTCACAACTTTCTATTTTCTCATCAATCAATGACAACGCAGACCTTCATTCGTTGTGTTTACAAAGAATCGTTTTTGCAACGATGGTTGAGTACGTGATTGCCACTGTAGAAATCATGTTAGCATAATCATAATACAGTAGGAATTTTGAGGTAGGAATGTTTATTTTTCGCACCTCTTTTTTGGTGAAATGAGGTGTTTATGCTCAGCTTAATCTGCTTGTTATGGAAAGTCGAGTCTCTTACGGGAATTTCTTTTGGGACAATATCGCGGACGAAATTGATGGACGAGAATGACGGACGAAAGTGATGCACCGAACAGTCGGGCGAGCTGGAAAGGTAAACCACAAACAGTAAACATTACAAAGCAACTTCATACTCAGTATATACCGTACAAATATATAAATGTCCTTCAATATACAACCCACACTCCCCGCAAAAACCCCTTTTTTGATCATGCATCAACGGATCCGACGGACAAGCAGCCAAAAAATCGTTATTCTCAATATAGCCTCAAAGCTCATAATCCTCCACCCTTATCGGCCGAAACTTCAACCCAAGTTCAGCCTCATCCTGTAGTTGAGGATCACTATATCCAGGCTCCCCAATTCGACAGAAGATATGATTATAAGCTCTAAATCTCCCATTATGCGAGAAATCTCCGTATGCGAAAACTTGAATTGAAGAGACGCCGGTGGGTCCGAAGAGCCAATTCAAGAAGTCGAAAATGGCGCCTGGGAGTTAAGAAATTTCTTTCATTTTGGTGGCGTGGAAGGGGAACATTAGGCCGTTTCTGGGTGGTGTTATGAGGGGTTCGAGGGGATCGTAGGCGTGGGTTCGCGTGGATATGATGGTTTGTGTTTGTGATTCGGGTAGGGGACCGATGAATAGTTCGAAAGAGTCTTCGGGAACATGGACCGGAAATTCTTGGTCATTCTTATACTCCCATATGCGATCTGGTTCTGGTCCTCTAAGATCTCTGTCTAAACCAGATCTTCTCATGTGGAGAATCTTGAGGGTAGAGGTTTTGGTGAAGGGCGTCAATAAGGTTTGCTGTCGGGGTCATATCGTTAGCGAGTTCAATGTTTGAGCCATGAGCGACTGGGTACTTGCCATGGTATGGGAATCGCAGCTCAGCCCAAGACACTCAAGGATGGATTCAGAAAACGGGTGCTTCTTGTTTTCAGGGTCGAAGAGCTCTTGAATATGGTACTCCTTGTAACACAAATCGAGCATGTCATGGCCTTAACCTCCAGCTGGTAAATCACCGGCAGTGTATCTTGCATGGAGCACAAACTTTCTCATGATTTTCTGGCCTTCTAGTATCCCCAAGAAAGGAAGATTGTCCCCCTTCGAAAAACCAAAAGATCCAACAAGTCCTCAAGACTAAGGTATCTTTTCAAAAAATACATTAAGCCATTTTATATAGGAGGGATATCATCAAAGTCTCTGTCAGAACTCGTGATTTCCAAGGAAGAGAGTGTAATAGGCTTGTTGCCGGCGGCCAAAACTTCAATAGCCTCCTCCGTTGCCCTACAGTCTCGTAACTTTAGGGATTTTAGATGAGGCAGATTAAGTGAGTACAAGAGAAAATCAGCATCGGTGGTACCTTCTTCGAAACTAACTCCACCGAGCACGAGTCTTTTGAGGGTTGGCCATCGGCACTGTTTTTGGCTCATCGAGGGGTAATTGGAAAAACAAAATAGGGAGTATATCCTCGAATGCTAATTCCTCGTTGTGATACCACAGAGCATGTCCGAGTTCGAGTTCGATGCTCACAAGAGTGTTTTTATTGGCCAAGAAAACGTCCCCGACATGGTGTAAGTCTTCTAGTGTGTGTATATTGACCACAGGGATATCTTCGAGTTGGGTAAACATGCCATATCGAATTGACGTAAAGATATTGCTGTGCGTAAATTCAATAATGCATTCACTTTCGACCAAGCAACAGCCACCAAGTACCAGTGATAATCGTTTGATGGATTGCTAGCGACGATTGAGTTGCCACAATATCATTTTTGGAATGCAATTTCCAACTTCCCACCTAGAATTGAATCAGTTCTGATATTGGAATAGATCCGGAAGGAGAAGTCACCTAAAAGACTGCAAAGTGTTTTCTCCTCAATGATAGAAAGGAAGAAAGTCAAGTGTTCCTGCATCTTGCGAAAATTCGGTTAGCCCCCGAGAGGATAATTGTATGCTATATCTTCAAGTTCCTGGTGCCGTCTGTCGGGTGCGTGTATAAATCTTCGTTCTGTTCTAGTATGGAAATGCGAGAGAACTGAAAAGTTCTTGGCTCTCTTGACGTTGCCAAAAATGGACGACTCTGGCACCCAGTTTAACCAATCGAGGAAATTTTCATTGGGAGCCCGAATAACGAAATTTTCGTACAATTTGTCAACGAGAACTTTGTAGAAGACCTTCGAACCCTCACAAAGTCGTTTTAAATCTCTCGTGTCGGTTATCTATCGAGTATTAGCAGTGTTTTACGGTAGGTGAGGAGGCTTCTTTAGGACGTGGCTGAGAATGGAGAGAGAAACTTTGTCAGGTAATTTGGAAAAAAATGGCGAAGTGATATTTAGGAATTAGAAGGAAAATAGAGATTGATAGAAGCCCTTGTTAAAAGGAAGAGCGTGTTCAGAGTTCAGAGTTTAAAGTGATGAAGTCGTGGCTTTGACCATGTTTGATCGCCACACTAGGACAATTAAGGTTGACATTTTATACTAATACACTGCTAAATTGCCAAACTAAAATAACCCTTTCTTGTAACTAAGAATAACTGTTGCCCCACAAAAAAAAGGAAATAGAGTATATATAATTGTTCTAGTGGTATTGCCAGGAAATCATATAGGGTTGTTTGTGAATATGTTAGTGTTAGGGACCGGGCCGAGGTTTGGCCGATTTATGCTCATCTAACCCTATCGTTTTTGTAGATATCAACCCTTTCAAACTGTCCAATAGGGTGACCTATTGTTCACACCAAACTCCATGCTTCCATGATAACATATTGGAGAATATGCCCCCTTCCTGATTGCTAGAAGTATGCTAATGTCCTTTCACAGAAACTCGGACTCGACTCCTCCTCGCGAACGAACGACCCGATGACTATACCCCGTAATCAGCCTCGACGGAATTGCAGCATACCTCTACATTATCATTTCGATACCTTTGACAGGAGCCATGATCCATCAGTACGCGCTTCGGTTGACAAGTTGCCAACTCGCGTATGGTCGAAGCGTAGCGCGGGAGAACATTGGCTTGCGGGCAGCAGTCTCTGTTGAAGGGGAGCGGTACGGCTCGGAAACAGCATTGTTCCCCTAGTTGGGACCAAAGAAACATCTCTAGAATACGATATCAAAGCTCAAGCGAGATGCAGAACGTTCCTTAGCGAGAAATTGCTAATTCAGGTTAGGATGCCCAGGACACTGGCTGCTGGGTTCTTTCTTGCTTTGCCTTCTCTAGGTCGTCAAGAATGGGTTTCACTTTCTTGCTTTCTCTCGTATCATCGAAGAACGTTTTGAATTTATGATCTGGTGCTTGAGTTAGCATCAGTTCAAGGGAACCACGAGGGTTTTGGATTTGATTCTCCAACCTACTCCTTTTTCTTTTGATCGTTGCCTATCGCATGCTTGCTTATATTAAACCATTCGAAGCAAGATTCTCTCTATTTTTCAGGGTCAGTAATGGTTAAATCTAGCAAAAGTGTTTGCATCTACTTTGCTATTTGCCCTATGAATTTTTTCCTTCTCGCCTTACTCATTAAGAAGTCAATTTTTCTGATCGCGTATCAAGTTTTACTCACTAATATATGTCTCGCTTGTTCCCAATACCTGTTTCCCACCTCCGTTCTTCCATCTGAAATTTCTCACCTCGTTACTGAAGCACCATATATACAATCTGTCATATGGGAATGTTCAGAGAAGCACATTGTATTCTTATGCAGAGAAAATAGATATCTAAAGATTCTGCATAATTTTCGTGAGGAACATCGGCCATCATTGGTTTTTCTTTGACACAAGGTTCCCAAGGCTCCCAGACCTTCTCATTTTTTGTGCATTCTTCCTAACCGACGAACCCTTGTACTTCGCATTTTTAATAGTTACTTCAACGTTCTTGCGAAAATCCTTGTCTATTTCCCTCTCGAGTTCAGTACTGTGTCCCAGGCGGCTCCTATCATCAATCATTCTGATCCATCGATGTGCCTTGATCAATGCATCATCACAATTTTCTTACTCCCCCAGATGATGTGTTCTCAAAGTGCTGGGCAGGTACGCAATCTAATCATTGTGTGTATCGAAGTTAGGCCTCTATTTTGACCCTAAAGTGCTTTGCTTTCCTTGGGCAGGGTTCTCTCTCTGTAGCCTTGAAAGCTCGTGGTTTTCCCTTGCATGCAAACTTTACAATACATTACCTATTTGTAATCTGATGCTTTAGTCGGCATTGGATGAATGGAATCGACAATGAACGGGATGAACTGTGTTTTCTTGCCAATTATAATAATAATAAAATTGAATTGTTTAACGTATTTCCTCGGTGCTAAGGTAGACTAATAAATGCTTTTTCTCTACTTATTTATTTTAACTTAGGCTTTTGTTTCGGACTTACATGCAAATATCTTCATTTCTCATAACTGTCTTCGAAAAAGACACTTTTTCAAAAATTCCTATTACGAAATCACTTCACGAGGGATTTAAGTCGGTTACAGCTCGTAAGAGTCTCTGTCATACTTCGACCTACGTCTAAACCGCATTCAATTAATACTATTATGTAAGAAGGCCTGGGATAATTGACTTAATTGAAGGAGATAACTTGAAATGAGTAGTATTGAAAATATCAATTATTTCTAGCTTTCTCTAGAGTCGTGTATTTTAATGAAATTATGCTAGTCTTAGACTATCTAGCAAAGTAGCCTTTAATTGAAGGGGTTTCAGACGTACCTTGAACTATGGCAGAGACTACTACCACAAGCTTTGCTCCTCCCCTTATACTTCACCTTTATTCCATTGTTTTTTTCACATAACCTCTCTTCACTTCACTTGGATATTGGATACTCGCAAATGCCAGCTTCACTTGACGGGTATCTATATTATCTTCACGTTAACAAAACTTCATTGTGGGACAATAGGTCTAAAAAATCATTTATTGTGATGCAGAGAAGCTAGATATTTAAGGACCCTACAAAACCTTTGTCGAGTGGCTAGAGCACACCCTTGACGTTATATTCCGCAAGTAAGATTGACCACCCATGATCCTCCTTCAGGAGACCGGTAAGGGCGCAAGCATACAAGTTTGTTATGCCTGTTCTTGCTCTCATATCTACCCACTTCGTTTCCTATCCAATGGAGCCCATATATCGCGCATACTCAATAGCTTGTCCAATCTCATTGTGAAGGACTATCTCGATCTCTCGCATGAGCTCAGCGTTTTCTGGGTCTCCATATCCGGCCATTCGCACGCATCTATGCGCCTTGATCAAAGGATCATAAGGATTGTCGTACTCTCCCAACTGAAGGTGTTTTAGAGTGGGGGGCAGGTTGGCAGCCATAACTCCGACATGATGATCCATAGTATCAATCAACTTATCAGTATAGCGGTCTGAGCCTCCACAAGTTCAGTCGTTCTTCACTACAAGTATAAACTCGTCCAAGTTCACACAGACTAAACCAACCATTGTTGAATGGATTGGAAAGCAGTCGTTGAGATCAAGGTCTTCGCGTCCACTGTCAAAACCGCCCGTAAACTTGAGAGAGCGAATGAGACGTGCGTTGGCTAGGCCAATCATGTTCAAGAGTTAAGAGAAGGAATCTTGAGAAAGGAAGTCCGAATCCTTCATGCTGTGATCGAGGATACCTTGAACGGCAAGGCTGTTTCTAATCCTCCACGTGGACCGCCTCGCCAGACACCCGCACCTGGGATGCGGCGCAAGCCACCATTGTTTGCATATGGATCGAGGCTCTTTGCTGCATGACTAAACCAGGTCTTTCCATTGTGTGTTTGATCCCACCAATGGCCTTGTTGTGTATGGAAGACAAAGACGTTTTCGGAATAAAGGATTTCGAGGATTTCCTTGACGTATTTCTTGGAGATGTATACGATGTTGAAATGGATCTTTTTCAACAAGATTAGTGTCTTCGCAGCATAATGAATTCCAATTTCACAGCTTTGGTAATCCCCAAAAGGCGCAGTGGGATTGGGGAGTTGTATGCCATGATTTTGTCCCATGAGACGTTGCAAGAACGCACCTTCCCATGGTGCAGGTTGCTAAAAATCTGTCTTTACTGCGACAGAGTGGCTTTCAAAGGCTGGCGGACCGTGCGCTGTCAAGTACGTACCCCATCCATTCTCCTGGCGTTCAGGGCCATTGTCGTATATGCCACGACATGTCTCGCATTCATCCCATTGATAGCTATAAACTGTCTCGGTGACAAGTTGGCCGTTGGTCTCGTAGATGTATGTGACCTCGGAAGGAATAATAGGTTGAGGTCGGACAACACACTCTCGCCAGATATTACGACGTCCCTCTGTTGTTTCGTTAGGATATACTTAAGCTTGAGTTGTAAGGGGCTCAACATAACCAATCCAAAACGGTCAAGAGACGAAACAAGTCCTTTGTTGGTTGGTGCTTTGTCTTCTTGTGTGAGATGAACCTCACCAGAACCGCGTCGCCTGTTGAGTTCGAGATCCAAGGGGTTGTCGACTTGGATGATATTTGTTCTTGGGTTTGGGTTGGCAATCATCTGGATGGGTAGATTCAAGATGTACTCTCTTGCGAGCTTGTTATCATCTCTCTTCTCTTTGACACGAGTGGGGATGGATAGTTGCTGGTTAGATTGACCTGTTGAAGTGAAGCGAGGCATCTTCTAGGTTGGAAGTTCAGTCATACAAAACAAGACGTTCTGGTATCTGGACTAGACGATGGAAATGGTATGTTTTCAAGTTGCTTTTTGCATTCAATCCCGACCTTTATTTATCTTACGTCTCGCTATCATTATCTCTATTTACTCGAAATCTATATTAAATCTTGTTGATAGGTACGGTGATATCTGTTATATCAAGCCACTTATGAGATCTCGGTATGCCCGTCGGGCATGCCGGCAGGAAAGAGTTTTTCACGGTAAATGGATGCGGCAATGGTTATTGTAAATATTGTATATATATATGCCTTCTGCTCTTGTTGAGCAAGGCAAGGAATTCAAGTCTTTTACTCTTGCCCTCTGAAGTGTAGCATTCCAACAAATCTCAGCCATTAAATTCAGCAGAAGTGGATCTTTCGAAGGAGCTAGAACCCTTGAACTAGGGCTTTAAGTTATCAAGTTCAAACTTCACTATAAATGAAAACCCGTAAACAAGCAAACAGCGGTAGCATATATCTCCTACAGTCTCAACTTTCTTATTAGATCAATTTTAAGTTTACCTTATCTGCTTAAGAAATTTGATTGTTCTAAACATCTAGAATTAAATTGTCCAGGTTAACCTACGTAAGATAGCTTGAAAAACCACTCAGTAGGCAGACAGGACTTACTGCTGCTTTTACTGTTCATCGCGAGCCAGTTCACAGAATAAGTTTACATCCGACATGCAACAAAATGTGGAAAACATCCCCTTCTGCCTTAGTTCAAGAGGACATCGAATAGTGAAGGGTGTTTGGGAAATATATGCGATTTGCAACACATTTCAGATTAGGTTTGGCTTCTTCAAGCTCCAGGGTGATGAGATGTGGTGTAAAATCGTTCGTTTTTATAATGAATGCAAGGCTTATATTTGATTCAACTAATTACTTCGAGTTAAGACGTATGTGTATACATAACATTTCAAAGTACAACTGTATAATTGGGTTATAGCGAGGTATTTATGGACCGTATAGTCTGACAGCTTGGATCTTATATGCTGACGTTTTAAAATGCAGTCTCAAATTGGAACTATACGTACCCTCTACAAATATTGCCGAGAATAAATAATAATAAAATCCAAAGAAAAGTCAACAAAACTCAATGTTGTGCAGGATCCACTCTCTATATAAACACCCTAGATAACTACCTATTACATTTCAATCAATTTTCGATGATCTTCAGCACCCCATACCCTCTCAACCCAATACTCAATTATGTATCTCCTGGTCTGGCTGGTTAGGATGCTATTTGCGGCTCGGTTCTCATACCTCAATAACCAGGCGCCAATCTACTTTCCCAGTTATCCGCAAAGCTCCCAAGCGGAAAGGGATAACTTGAACCACACCAAACGACGGAAACTCTCTGCGAACAACAATAAACTATCTTCGAAACCTTCTCACGTTCCTTAGCCACCGCACGATGCCCCACGGTCTAATTTCGCTTCGCCGGAGTTGCCATAAGCTCGAGAAACGGTTCGGAGAACGCTCAACGGGATATTGCTGGAGCGAACCTGTGGATGAGATGAGTTACATTGATCGGGGTTATATAAACTACGAGCAGACGCCTCCTGCACGCGGCGTTTTGACATCATAGAACCGCAGACTCGAGATATTGTTGCCCTGCATCTCCGTGGACCTGATGGGCTTTGAAATTCTCGAGGGAAGTCCGTATATGCGAAACGGCGGATATACAGAAGTCACGAAGCAAGAAATTCAACGTAAACCAACATTGATGCACGAGATCAAGTCGGATTCCAAATACAAGAACATGCGGACTATAATGGGATGGCTGAGTGGTGGAATACCTCGCCATGTTGGTCATTTTGCTGATTATCACCGAAGAACGGCTTCTACATTGTGGTAGCGCCGCTACTTGCCAATATTCTGGTTGGGGTGTCTACCCAGTTGTTAGACTATTCTGCTACTCTGCCGTATACTTTTGTTCTGCGCTCGTTGCATTTGCGTCTCTTTTGCCCTGCCTGCTTACCTCTCTGTATCCCGAGTCAAATCCCGAAAGTTCGGAAAGTCCTCTCCTGCGGACGGGTTAGTCAGTCTCCAATGGATTGTATATCCCAACTACATCCGTACGTCTCGAGATTTAGTTCTATAAAGACTCATATCTTTCAAGCTAAGTCTGTTCCCATTGCTTCATTATATCAAACTTTATCACCAGTATCATCACTGTCTCTCAGAAATATCTCCCACAAATTATCAAAACCCGGCAACAAACTACATTATGACCTCTCCTCTTCCGACCAGAGTGTTGGCAGGTGTCACAATCCCAGATACACCTCTCATAACAAAATCCATTGGGTACGCCAAGGCCAATCTCGACGACTTTACTTTCAACCATGTTATTCGATCTTTTCTGTTTGGGCAAATCATTGCAAACGGCCTACCTCCGCTTCAAACCCGCGACCAAGAACTTCATGCGATTGTCGCCATTCTCCACGATTTAGGATGGTCTGCCAACAAAGATCTCATCACAAAAGACAAACGCTTCGAGATTGACGGAGCAAATGCTGCCCGCGATTTTTTGATCAAGGAGGGAAAGAAAGAGGAGTGGGACACCCATCGACTCCAGCTCGCATGGGACTCTATTGCTCTCCACACCACTCCATCTATTTCCATGCATAAGGAGATCGAAGTTCAGGCTTGTGGTATTGGCATATTCGCAGACTTTCAAGGTCCAGAAAAGAGCATTGGCGGCATTTTGACTCGTGAAAGATGGGAAATCATCAACAAGGAGTTCCCGAGAGGAGGGTTCCGTGATGGGGTTAAGAGGGCAATATGCCAGCTTTGCGTTGAGAAACCGGAGACAACTTACGACAACTTTGCTTCCGAATTTGGCAACGCGTTTGTTCCAGGTTACAAAGTGGAAACCTTTTTGGAGACTGTTTGGGCGTTTTCTGAAAATTGAAGAAAGGTTCGGGGCTCAACCTTGGAGTTTATCGAGTTTGTAGGTGGTGGGTCTAGATACTTGTTTGGAAAGCGCACTGGATTGACATTCGAATTGCAGTACAGTCATATTTAGAGAAAACTCTTAGTTATCTCATTTGTTTTGGAATTGCCAGTTTCTTGATTTTCATCTCACGTTTTACCCCGCACCAGCCTCCCATTTCCTCAATTCATCCACCTAATAACATTTCCATCATTTTCTACCCACACTTCAAGGCACCTCAAGCATGTCAATTATTCCTTGTTCCTCGAGCGATCAACATGAACTGATTCGTTTAAATGCCATTACGATTGGTTCCATTTGCTTTCTTCGTGTTCCTCGCCCACCACCTCCGCGCCCACTTTCCCAAATAGGAAGGCATATCTCCTTCCAGGTACCACGAATGATCAAGCTTCGCCCAGAGATTGGCAAGAAAGCTTCTTCGGCGGCTCATCTACCCCAATTCAACCTATCAGTGCTATCACTGGATAAATACTGGGGATCGCGTCATTTTGTATACATCCGATCCTGATTCGAGATACGCATGACTGCAAGGGGACCCAGGTCGATCTAGACTAGTTCAATGCAGTGACTACTTTGCTCTCATCACTTCAAAGCAATCAGAACATAGGCATGCCGACTGACGTGCATTGAAAGGCAGAAGAAAATGATCACATGCAGTGGCTTCTTGCAACTGTGCATGCACCTACCCGATGTGGTGTACCGTGAAGTTATTTTGCCTACAATTACCCATGGTTGAGGCACTTTTATACACTTCGCACGCAATTATAAAGTAAGCCTCTCTCCCGCCACTACTTTGTTGAATTCCAACTAACTTATTGTCAGTTCAATTGACTTCGACAATGCGTTTTCAAACTCTTCTTTTCGTGGCTGCTTTTACTCTGCCTTTCGCGGCAGTTGCATTACACCCAAGTGGTGCGGAAGAAGTCCCAGCACATATGCGAGGAAAACGTTCATATGTTGTTCGAGATGGTGTCGAGCGCACGATTTTCGAACATGAAGCCTCTGGTGCGACAATCGATTTCGTGACGAACTCGGGAATCTGTGAAACGACTTCTGGTGTCAATCAGTATTCGGGATATGTTTCCGTTGGCAGTGAAGTTTCTCCCGAAAAAGCACTGAACTTGGGATTTGTACTGATATCTCAACAGCTAACCAGAATATGTGGTTCTGGTTTTTTGAATCCAGAAATAGTCCTGCCACAGCTCCACTTGCGGCATGGTTCAATGGCGGTCCTGGTTGTTCGTCCATGATTGGTCTTTTTCAGGTATGCACTCACGTTTTACTTTCAAGAATACTTCTAATCTCTCGCATCACAGGAAAATGGTCCTTGCCAGTTTTATAACGGGTCCTCTACACCTTCGCTAAACCCGTACAGCTGGAATGAATATGCGAACATGATATATATTGATCAGCCAATTGGTACTGGCTTTTCCTACGGTACCGACCCTGTAACTTCAACAGTGACTGCGGCTCCATATGTATGGGCTCTTCTTCAGGCATTCTACGCAAACTTCCCACAATACGAGAATCGCGATTTTGGGATCTTCACAGAGTCGTACGGTGGTCATTATGGCCCAGGTAAGCTCATCTCTCCAGAGCTTCGACTTGGACGTTTTGTTACATTCCATTAACACCGAATTTAGAATTCTCGTCCTACTTCCAGTCCCAAAACAAAGGTATTACTGCAGGAACTGTCACCGGTCAAACCATTCCTCTCGTTGCCCTTGGAATAAATAATGCATGGCTCGATCCCGCAATAAACTTCAAATCCTTCATCGATTTCTCCTACAACAACACCTACAACCCCCTCATCAGCGCCTCAACTTTCAAATCCCTCACCACTTCCTACAACAACAAATGTCTCCCAGCATTGAAGAAATGTATTGGGACAACTGGAACTGATTCCGCTTGTATAAGTGCGGATAACACTTGTAGTCAGATTGAGAATGCCATCTACAATGGTGGGAATTTCAACGCCTACGATATTCGTGAGCCGCAGAATGATCCGACTCCACCGGATACCTATGTAACATATTTGACGAATGCGGCGGTTATTAAGGCTATTGGGGCGAAGAGTACTTATGCCGAGTGTTCTGATTCTGCCGGTGCGAAGTTTAATACTGCTGGTGATGGTAAGTTTCCAACCTCCCCATAAATAATCCAAACCCAGAAATACTTACAATCCCCAGATGCCCGTTCCTTCCTCTCTACGCTCTCCACCGTCGTTCAGTCCGGCATCACAGTCCTAATTTGGGCTGGTGATGCTGATTGGATCTGTAATTGGTTTGGAGGAATCATAACTGCAGAATCAGTGACGTACTCTCAATCTGCGGTGTTCAAAGCAAAAGCTGTCACGGATTACACGGTTGCTGGAAAATCAGGGGGGACATTCAAGAATGTGGGGAATTTGAGTTGGTTGAGGGTTTTTGGAGCGGGTCATGAGGTTCCGTATTATCAACCTGAATTGGCTTTGCAGGTTTTTAAACAGACGATGGGGAAGACTGCTATTAGTAGCACTTGAATTGAGATAATGTAATGGGGATGCGATGTCTTGATGACATGAAATTTGATAGTGTATTACAGGATGAAGTGTTTGAAGGAAGAAGTGATTTGATCTGGTTTTTTGTGATGGTTTTAAGGCAGTTGAGCACTGCTCTCCGTCGCTTGGTTTCCTTGAGTTGACGCGAATCAGTCTTGAGGCAATATAAAAAGTATTGTTTGTGACAGTTTCCAACATTGAGATGATTCTCGAATTTTCTAATGTTTCAAATCATCGGTTGTGATTATGTGAGAATAGCCCGCATGATAGGATATGAAAGTACGGGAGTAGTGCTCGATTCTTTTAAAGAACCAGACGTTTAAAATTGGTTGAGTGGTTGCTGGTGAAAGTTGGGGGAAATCAGGGGGGAAGAGAGAAGGGTTTCAATGGGCAGTAGGTGATTGTATAATTGGAGTGTGAGAAAGTTGAACAGTCTTTCTTACTGGATGTGGTATAGTCTATTCACCAATTATGAAATTGACTAATTCTGTCTAGATGAACGACGGATCTTGCTATAATCTAGCCTTAAGCTTTATTGAATCATCAAATTGTTTTTTCCCTATACATATCGCTTTTCAATAATAATCATTTAGATGTTCGAAGTGTTGACTTGATTCTCTATTCTGTTGTAACATTTAGAACTTTATTTGGGTAATTCAAGTAAGCAAACTGTCTTGAGCAATGCATTCTAATACTTGAAGATACCCGACAAATTACCTAAAGGTGTAAGGTAGCAATATAATTGGTCAATAACACAAACGGTAAATACAATATACCATGGGGTCTTTTCTAGACTTGTAATGTTATGAGAAACGTGGGATGAAGAATGGAAAAGAAATGAAGATTGAAATCACGAATTTATATCTTGTTATAACACCAGCGTTTCCCCTCCTCTTTCTCTGTTATTTCCGTGTTATTAATTCCAAGTTCTCATCCAACCACCCCGTCACGTGTCTTCCAAACCTCCCCCCACGTCGTCGATCATCCATACAGCCCTAACAACCATTCCCCTTGTACAATTTTGCGGAAAGACCTATCAGTATTAAGTTCACTTGGTCCGGTAGTAGCAGCCATACTTCTTTAACATCATGTTGGAGGGTGAAAATGGTGGTTTTAGGCGGGAGTTTTTAGTCTATTAGAACATGCGGGTCGCCTAATTTGGACAAAACCAAGTGAGGTGATTTGGTGCTTGAGATATTCAATAGTAGATGAGATGAGTGATAGATAGAGGCAAAGGAAA
This sequence comes from Hymenoscyphus salicellus, assembly GCA_001414355.1. Taxonomy (NCBI): domain Eukaryota; kingdom Fungi; phylum Ascomycota; class Leotiomycetes; order Helotiales; family Helotiaceae; genus Hymenoscyphus; species Hymenoscyphus salicellus. Next base: position 22,531 of record LLCD01000229.1, read on the forward strand.
AAGAGAAATTGGAAGGGGTGTTTTTGAGGTGTGTCAGATGTGGTATGAAAGTTGAATGCTCCGTATAAAAGGCCTTGACTCTTAGGAGAGTCTGAGAAATGGGTTTGAATCTGAACACATCAACTGTATCATGACTTGACCCCTCTTCTCGGTTTTTTGAATCGACTTTGACATGATTTCCATTTGGTTCTATGTGAATATATCTTAGTGAAGTAAAGACCAAGAGTCTGGGAATCAAAAGTAAACAAGCAGGGTAGATAAATACCAGGCTAAGCGAGGGAAAGACAAACATATTAGTCGCCTTTAGCGCCTAGAGTTAAGAAACTCGTCAGAACAAGGTGCAGTCCAATACTCTTCCTGAAGCTTCCCATCTTTAATCTACACAACTCGCGTTCACTCCGGCTTCCTCGCAACCATTAAATACATCGGCGTGAACAACCCCTCCTTAGCACCAAGCACCAGAGCATCACCCGCCTTCGCCAGGCTCGCTGCCGTTCTCGCTGAACCCTTTGGAGCCAGCCTTAGAG
>LLCD01000230.1:0-23057 GCA_001414355.1 Hymenoscyphus salicellus
GGGTATCGTACCGCCTTATTGAACTAAAAACGCGGCGAATCTGCAAACCCCTGTGAAGTACTGTCCGCCTTATTGAACTAAAAACGCGGCGAATCTGCAAACCCCTGTAAAGTACTGTACCGCCTTATTGAACTAAAAACGCGGCGAATCTGCAAACCCCTGTGAAGTACTCCCCCCCCCCTAATTGTCTGTAACGCCACATAGCCAAAAACCCCCTACACTCTACAGACAATTCAGAGGGTATCGTACCGCCTTATTGAACTAAAAACGCAGCGAATCTGCAAACCCCTGTGAAGTACTGTCCGCCTTATTAAACTAAAAAAGCGGCGAATCTGCAAACCCCTGTTAAGTACCGTACCACCTTATTGAACTAAAAACGCGGCGAATCTGTAAACCCCTGTAATGGAGAGGACCTTTTTGAACGACGAGCATACATGCCGTAAAGTGATTTCTAGAATTACTACCCTTCTCGGAAGTTGGAAGTTGGAAGCCTCATTAGGTTTAATTCAAAATCCCTCCCGTTGGCTTGCATGAGAGCTAATGCACAACCTTAGCTCCCCATTTTTCGGAAACAACCAGAGATGTGCAGGACTAGAAAAGTTTCTAGCAATGCCACGAAGTATCTTGCGGTGAAGAAACGCTTGCCGTATGGACGTAACTCTCGCCTATTTCATCAAAGGAGTTCACTTAGGTTTGAAGTAATTGCTACACCAGCTCAACCGCATAAGTTAGGCCCTACAAAGTCGAATTCATATCAATTAATTCATAAATACTCTGACTAACAAACATTGAATTGAATGCTACTAAGCCTGACCGGTAATTACTTACGACAAAATAGCGTTAGTATGAGCTTCCTTGGAAACATAAATGCAAGAAATGGCTAGATTTAGAGAAGGAGCATCTCTAATGCCACCCTTTCACCATCGCATTCTGCAGCTGTATGCACATTCGTAATCCTCCAACGGGTTGATTTGAACAGGAAATATTTTTGGGTGCTTTCATAGACTTCTCTTATGTACCCCAAAATAACGCTACTCATCACATGCAGATAAAACATGTTCATAATATCTGACGTGAAAAATCCCAAGCGCAAGCAGAGATATGGCGATCCAACTTCTCTTTGAATGCCTTCACGCTGAATCCGTTAAGACGTTTGTGTTGGGAATTTTCGTGTCTGATTTGAATTTAGTATTGGATTTTCCAGGGAGGGAATGACTTACTCTATAATGAGAATTGTCTTCTCCTTGAAAATTGGTGATAATAAAGCTTCAAGGAAACGCTCATCCTCCCCATAGAGTAGACCAATCCCCCCATCAACTACCCAGTATGGAAGTCCCTTAATCATTAGTCAGACTAACCCCAATCGCTTTCTTTCTTCATTTGTAAACCAAGATATATCGGTGCCGTATTTTCCCGGGGAATTTAAAACGTTCTTGTGGATATTTACCTGCTGGCATATATCATAAAGCGTCTCCGTGCAAATCCGGTTATTGCCTTCAGTTACAAAAGCGTAGGCCGTCATCGGTTCTTTGACCGGCTGCTCCGGAAGTATTCCAATCGTAGGTTTTACAAGCTGTAGAAGTCCTAGGGCAACTAGGTCTTGATTAACCAGTATGTGCTCACGATCATCAACACTCAACCCAGTAACATACACATGATTGCTTGCCTGGAGCGAAAAGGATGGTTCTAGCGTGTGCTCAATTTCTTCGCGAGCATAGGTTAGACGTTCGCGAATATAGGCTAGACGCTCATTGCTCAACCATCCTCCTTGAAAGGTTGATAGAGAACCTTGGAATTTACCTAATTGTGATTTTAGGTAAGACACCTGCGGATATAGCGAAGAAGTGGAACTTGACTTGAGATAATCTAGTAGAAGGCCACAGAACCAGAATATCGCGTCCAGTCCGAGTTGTCGAAAGATTCTGTGAAGATCGTTTGATCTACACGTTTCATGATAGTCCCGTTGTTTTTTGCTATAAATCTTCTGGTCTGGGCCAAAACGATATAGAAGACGCGTTTTAAGGTTTGCAAACAGGTCTTTCCTAGGGAAAGTTAGTAATTATGTCGTCTTGAGTAGGATCAACTTACGAGGCTTCATCTCTCTCTCTTTTCTTGTCAATCTCATCTCGTTTTCGTGATTCTGAGAATGTCGTTGTATAAATAACGTAATATAAACAAACAATCATTATTATAGAAATCATACTAGCTGCAATTATTCCCAGAGAAAAGCAATTCCAGGAAACAACCCAGAGTATATCGATAGAAAGAGGCAACCACATGAAAAATATTTCCTCCAGACAAACTATTAAAGAGCCACTCTTATTAAAATCAGAAAGCCAGGATCTTGTTTGAAATTGCTGCAGGTTTTCGAGCGAATTATAAGTTGCTATTACTAGCTCATCTTTAATCCTCCTTTCTGCCTGCCTCTTGACCTCTCCCCATAAGTGCTTAGCGTACTAATCACATGCTTCTAAGAAAAGCCCACAGGAAAAAAATAGAGTAAAACTAATATTAAGAGTTTGTGGTTAGAAGGCAACAGAAACCCTTTGGAAGATCATTAAAAAAAAACAAAGGTGTATATAATAGCGCTCTTTTCCCTTTCTCTTAGGCAATAGGAGTTGCCAGGCGGTGTAAAGTTACTATACAACTATAGGTGACGCCTTGGAGAGAGTTAGAACTTCGGGATATGTGATCTGAGGCATCAAGAGCCGTGATTGTTCGTTAAATTGAGTCATTTGGGAGAGTTTCGCATGCAATTGTTAGGGTAAGTGGTGTGCCATTTTAACACTGGGTCTGTAAAATCATGATACATAGGTGAGAACGCGGAAAGTGATGTAATTGGTTAACACCAATTCTACTGTGAATAACACAACATTCTACCCATATTAAGCTCTATTTTGTGAGTTTAAAATCGTCCATTACTCCCTAGTACTTAACAAAACAAAATAGGGGCTAAGCGAACGATCTAAGCGTCGCTGGCTGCGCGAGCCTCGCGAGAGCCTTGCGAAGCCTTTCTTTGAAGACTCGCGCCTTGAGATGATGTCCGAGGTTGCGGATAGTCTCAAGAGGGTGTCTTGAGCCGATACCAGAAATTTACTTGGTAACCACCCCCCCAAATATTGCGAGATCTTGAGATCGCGCCGAGTTATTCCCGCAGCGGCAAACACAAAATCGGTTTCGTGCATACCTGGTCGTTCAGCTGATATTGGACAGCAGTCATGGTATTGACCCCCACCGACATTGGCGGTCTACACTGTTCGGCCCCTGGTTGCACCACACTCCTACAGTAGCATAGACCCAATGTTCTCAACACTAGTGGCCTTCCCAATGAAAGCCAATGAGAATACATTAGAGGTACAAGGTTATATTATCAACTTTTTGACGAGGTGCAGCGAGGTTCAAGGATCGGCGCCTTTTCCAAATGACCATGGGCCGTGCAAACTCTTCGTTCGCCTCACTTTTGGCAACTCTGAGGTTAGCTTTTAATAACCTGCCTCCCACTTCCTGTTTTTCTTACTGAGTCTTACGCGCAATGATCCACGTATTACATCGTACTACATTCTATAAGAAGTCAGGCTTCCTCCTAAGTCTTGAGTACAATCACTTTCAAAAGCAATGAGATAGAGGAGGAAAGAGGTAGAAAAAAGAATGTCTGCGGGGAAGCAAAGTGTAGCCATGTTGAACCACCCGGTCCCGAACCGGCCTTTGCGCCATCAAGCTTTAACCCATTTAACCCTTCTCTTCAACGACACCTTAAAATTTCTCATGTATCCCTCGGTTTTTAACAACCACTTCAAACATTATTTTCCTATTCTACTCTTCATAATTCAATATAGCACGTATATAACGGGAAAGAAGAATTTTTACTTTGGCTCTAGCTCTTATATCCGTTTTTAAAAATGTTGATAGGTTGATTCCGAGCTTATAGCCCTGGTTCAAACCCGATGACATTGCCAACTTTGGAGCGGAATTTGGGAAGCAATTCGTCTACTCCGCGCCCGATACTGACGATAACTTCCCAATCATCTATCAGGCTATTGTTACCATGCGAATTTTCAGAAAGTATTGCCCTTGCGATGTCGATTTCTGGTCGTGGCCAAAATTTAAAAAATTCACAGACGAAGTCAAGAAATGGAGATCGAAACCAGGGGCTAATATTCTCTCCCAACGGCTTGCCTTCAACGATGATAATATGCCGTCAAATGGACTAGTCTTTTTACATTGGAATCGACCCGATTCTATCCAGACAAAAGATCTTTAATTCGCTTACAATTGTTTTATGCAACTAGAGCAATGGGGTGGGTCTCTACGATGCTTCCCAAGCCAGACAGAAGCTTTCCAAACCCTCGCAAAATTTGGAGATATCATCGAATTAGAGGAAATCGCCTCCCGGAATGGTGACTATCGACCAATTACATGTTACACCCGTGGTAAATGTAAGTTACTCGACTATGACTTGACGGTTCATAAGCGAGCAAACAGCTGCAGTGGCCATCATGTAGTTGAAAAGAGGAGAGCTGAAAGGGGAAATCTTTCTTGCACCCTCGGCCAATCTAGCAGCACATTTTTGCAGTCAAAAGACGGTATATGGTTTCATCAAGAGCCTGTTAGCTCGTACAATACTTTTGGTGAATTCCGGGTTTTCATCAAAACTGTGCCAGATGCTCTAGGAATTCGGGGTCGGAGGGGGGAGATTGTTGTGATCAGCCATACAAGAAACTCCTCAGCAGATAGCGAGGTATATGTTATAACAGCGGCTGATACGCAGCCATGAGCAACTACGGTCTCGTCATGATTGGGAAAGATCTTTTGAATCTCTTGAAGTGGGCGTCAGATTAGATATTGTGCTCTCTCCTGACCACAAATTCTTTTTTGTCGGCGAGATTACTCGGATTTGGTGTGTGGAACAGGTCCCCGGTGAAATCCACTCTCTGGAGGGATTTCAGGATCGGGCGTCATGTTTTGTTGTGGTTGTGGTTGTGACTCAGGAGAAACAGCATTTAAAAACTGAAGTGGGATTGTTCCTGGAACGTTTCGAGGATCGAACTTTTTATCTTGGGAGTGCTCGATAGCAGTATTGAGTTATAGTCTGGCGGAAGGATTGGGAGGCTCGGAAACGGGGTGCGTGTTGAGGTGGTTTGCATTAAACGTTCGGAAAACAGTTGCACCGCGTTCCGTAGTCGTACGGTCATATTCTGGGATCGGCATATCGAAGGCAGTATATGAAATTCTATAGGAATAATATATCAAGATAATCTGAATTCTTCTCAACCATGCGATAAACTTTGAGATCGGAACTGTTCTAGATTCCGTCAGGTCTAGGCAAGCGGAAATAGGCGAATGAGGCTAATTCTAGAACATTTCATTATGAAAGTAGCGAACGAAAGTAGGAAAATAAACGTCTATGTCGCCATCGAAATTTACAATGAACTTATTTCATCTTCCATTCTCCAGTATTCTCCCTAATCCAATGCTGGAGTTCGTAGTGTTCCTGTTCCTTTCCCATTCTTATCCAGCCAGGGAAAGCATCTAATGTGATATAATCGATTCGAACTGAAGTTGTGTTAGAAATCCATATTAAAAAGCATTTCCAGAGATCGCTTACATTGATTCTTGTCGATTTTGTTGATTTCGGCCTTGAACTCCGCCAAATCACGTACTGGGACGTTATTAACCTGTGTAATGAAAGCTGCCTTTGGGATTTTGTAGTGGCCAGCGGCTGCAGAAGTAGCCTCTGAGATGTATACCTCACTATAGAGATCTCGGACCATTTGTTTGACAGCGAGGTCTGGCTTCTGGATGGTGGCGCCACAAAATCGGATGATTTCATTGGTCTGAAGTACTTTCACTGCCAGAGTATATATCGTGCAACCGATTACCTTACCAGCGCGAATAACTTGGACTTGAAGCTCGCTCTTCATTGGTGTTAAATTCAGATCGGTGAAGCTAGTAGTCTCTCGGTTCTCGATAGTAAGTAGAATATCCCCTACTTTCCAAGTGTCACGTCTCGTAACGCTTTGCGCTAACAACTTCTTGACTTTCAGAAAACTGCGGCCTGTCTTAGGTTGGTAGGAGACTGGGAGATATGGGCGCGCGTTGCTGACGCTAAGCATCTCAAATTCAGCATCGAATATACACATTTCCGGTGTACGACATTGCCGTAAATCTACCACAACTGGGGCAATTAAGGAGAAATCGAGTCCGAATAGGTGCCCCCGGTTCTGGGTTGGTTTTGGATGATTGAACGCCATCCACAGTGCGCAGATTTTCCCGCCAGATACTAGCACACCACTCTCGTATGGAAAAGAAGAAACAGTGTCGATGACGTCAATTCCAACGGGTCGATAGGTTGGGTATATAATGTCATCGATGTCAATATCTATAGGAGATATGTGATGTACTGTAGTCTTCTCGAATATGAACCTTCCCATATCTAATGCTACGTGCCATACTTCAGAACCGATTTTTGTTTGGTCACTGCTGAGAGTGGCATCGCAAAAAGACATGTTGACAAGAGACGGGTCGAACTTGATAGTGACGTAGTTGTGGGTTGGATGTGCTTGAAGAACGTAGCCCGGGGTTCGAATCGAGTTAGCAAACGTGATATACAAGTCTCCGATATCTTGGGGTACAACATTCCTCGACGTCACAGCGATACCCGTTTCTGCATTGATTATCACGCCTAGGCCCGAAGAAGGGAAGTTTGTAGCACCATCTATCGCGAAGGGCGCATTGAAGTCGACAGCAATCAGACTTCGACATAGATCTTGCCAACCCGGCAATCCCTCGATAGAAGACTCATCGATATCTGCAGTCTGGACGCTGTGGTTAGCTGGCAACGGACTAGGCAGATATTTTGTAGACCAGGTGTTGTTCTCTCCGCGAATCCTCTGTTTTGGGCGATTTGACCAGCGGTAGCTACATGTCACCGTACGTGCGCTGACGTTTTTAAAAAGAGGTTCCATATAGCCAACAACAATTTCTTTTTGGTCTGGAATTGTGTGCAAGATAGTGACGAAGGTTTTGAGATCTGGCGTTGGCTTGTTGTCTAAATGTTGGATAATACAATGGAAGAGGTTTCCGAAAGAGCCTTCTTTGCTTGCCACGATGGTACCCTCGCACGGAACGTTCCACCATAAAGCCTGCTGGAGGGAGAGGTTGTGGAATATAGTACCGCAGGCCTCGATATAGCGATCTGGGACCAAGTCCCAAAGGTTTTCTACATCGACATCCTTATAGAAATCTTTCAATCCCCGTTGGATGTGTAGCTGCACCTTGCTTCCCACCGAAGAGTCAATGATTTCCTCGAGGCAAATTGCATCTGTGATTGTTTGGCCTTCAACAGTAAGTATGACGTCTCCAACGCGAATCCCAGTGTCCGATATCCCTGGTAAAATCCTGGATATAACGAGCATCCCTAACACTTCGTTGGGCAGCAATTCCTTGGAGACGCCGAGTGGCTCGCATACACTGAGAGATCTCCAATCCCACGTGCACCGAATTGATCCTCTTGGAACTTCTTCGCCTTTTTGCAGACATCTGAGGGCGTAGAGAACTCGGTGTGTAGGTAAAATGAAACACTGTGTGGCCAACCCTCCACAAACAATTCCAACAGAGGCTCCGCCGACGATAACAGGGCTTCCAGAGCTACCAACACCTGCGTTGAGGGAAGCTAGGATGTAGCGCATATTGTAATCCATCGAAGGCGGTTGGTTTTCTGGGGGATTTGCGTTGATCTCACTTATTGTTCCCTTTACAATTCCATTGTACCCATTGTAGCTGGAAAAAACCCCGATTTTGACTCCAACTTTGGCGAGTTCCGGCTGGAGCTGTAGTTCGTTGATCGTCTCGGGTTTAATCTGTTGCGGATCAAACCGAAGGAAAGCAAAATCGTGAACTGGATCGACAAAAACACAATGTACGCGGGTTTCTTCACGGTTTCTGAAGGTTGCCCACCCAGTCCACGGCCCATTACCAGTTATGTGTTGGTTCGTTACTATGTATCCACTGTTAAGAAAGTTAAAAACTATCTTGTTTTCTAGTAAGGAGTTATATGAACCTTTTTTTGTCTACAATAAACCCCGTCCCTCTGCCAGCGCGTTCGGGGAATATATCGAAGGATGGCGTAGCATAGTAACGCAGAGAAACAATAGAAGCCAAGTGATCCATACCCGCGTTCCTTTGGTACGTGATTTTGAGGTTTGAGACGCTTGATAAAGGGTGACGGTTGACGGTGTCCAGGCTTGTGCAGATGAGTCTGGCAGATCGAGGGTGAGGTTGAGAATAGATGATATTTCGTGGCAGAGCCTATAGGCTGTCTTTGGGGCGATAACAAGACTAAGTACAGCGACTACGCAAAGCGTTCATTGAAGATAATTATTGGATACAAGAGGCAGTAGGAGAGGATGTCAGCTGGGTACATATTGATGGAATGAGTGATTGGCATATCAAAGCTGCGCTTCACCCGTTGCGGGGCGCCCAGGATAGCAGGGTGGTGGAATCTGCTTCGTTGCAACCAACGACGGGGATGTAGAGTGTTTGCAGCCGCCCTCTTTTCGTGTCGCGCATGGTCAAGAACTTACGGTCAACCAGCGTGCATGCAGGCTGGTGGATCAGCATAGTGAGTTGAGACATTCAAGGATATGATGTTGGTTGACAAGATTGTGAATTTCAGAGGTTGTATGCATACCTCCCCTTCCCTAATACCAAGTGTCCGCCTCTTAATGCACACGAAATGAAATCATCAATCGCCACTAGGCATCTCCTCCTCCTCTTTGTTCTGGTGACTCCCAGTTGCCCCCACGAATGCACACCTCGGAGGCGGCCACACAATCTTCGCCATCCCCCTAATGAGGTATCAATTATCTGCCAGCATCCAAAGGCGGTACTGACTAGAGGAAAGGCTTTCACAATGTATTGCAATGCCCCTGTCACAATTTGAGGCACATATACCTTTCTAGCAAGTTCAATGGGCATCGGCATCATGGCCGTGTCAGAATCACGCCCGTCGGCCTAATATAGTTTTCGTGACCGTGATTTGCAGTTGTGGTCGCTAAGGCAGAATCCATTGCATTTGCGGGCTTACTCACCCCTTGAGTAAATATCTCCTGCAAGCGAGAATTGGCCAATTTTCTGCTCACTTGATGGTTCTCACCCTCAAGGTTTCTAATACGTGCGAAACCAGCCTCCATCTGCTTGATCCTTATTTGAAGGTTGTTTGTGACCATGTACATCCCCTTAGAGACTCGCTTCTCCCATAACAAAGCCTTCTCCATTTTCACTGAAATTGCGAGCATTGCAACAGCTGGGGTATACAGAAGATTGCTTCCCTCTATTGTTCTGCTATTGCACGCTTTAATATGCGGGGAATTTCGCTTTGTACCCTTGTACTTCTACAGGCTATTGACGCCATGCAGAAGGCGGGCGTTAATGAAGCAGAAGGGGAGTCACCCCTTAGACCACCCCCCTCAAATGGATCAAAAAGGACTGTGAGGAACCTGGCTAGTCAGATGCAGCATGACCAAGCCTAGTTAGCAAGGTTGTGAAGCGCCTCTAGTTGACCCCATGTTTTTCAGTGCATCAGGCCCACTTGGGTTCCCTTTCTGATCGATGCATACATGCCGTAAAGTGATTTCTGGAATTACTACCCTTCTCGGAAGTTGGAAGTTGGCAGCCTCATTAGGTTTACTTTAAAATCCCTCTCGTAGGCTTGCATGAGCGCTAATGCACAACCCCGTTTTTAGGGAACAAGCAAGGATTCGCAGGACTACTAGGCGGCCCCTGGTATGGGAAGCTTGTATTATAAACTCGCTGGGTAGAACAATTGAGTGGAAACCACACCTGTTCTCTGGTTCTTCAATAGAACCAACTCTTATCCTTGAGCCTGCAAACATTGAGTTGAACAAAATGATGCCTACGGGAGATATCCCGTCCCATCAAAAAAGTAGAGGCCTTTGGTAATCATGGCTTATCAGTTGTTCCATGCTCAGACAAGGGGCAGCGAGCAGGGCGATCTGGATGTCACTGGAGAGGAGAAGACTAAGATTGAGGTTGCGCAGTGCATATGCATGTACTCTAAGTGATGGCCATTCAAAAACTAGGTGCTTTCTGTTTGTATTCCCCCCACGCTTGTTCTGCTGCCATCCTGGAGGGGATCAAGATGGGAACACTCCAAATTGTAACCAGGCGTATTTAGATCTCAATTAATTTGCTTGAGTCCGTGTCCTGAATCTGTCTGTATGCCTTGTACCACGAGGTCTGTGTTGTCTCTGGTGGCCATTTTCTTCCTTAAGATGCAGCCCCTCCACCCACACCTGGAGCCACGATTCATTGTTCTATTTCTCTCCCCCAACGCATCGAACGCTAAAACCACTTCAGCCATATCAAACCATGATGGAAACCAGCGTTGGCGACGGTCCAGCTTGGAGTCTCTGGATCATATACCTATTTATTTTCGGGGTACTCGTGGGGATTTCTCAATGCACCTATCGGTAAGTTGAATTTTATACAATTGCATACTGCAGCTAATATGACAACACAACAGTACACTTTTGGAGGAGAATATAGTATACTTATCTTCCAATGGATCTCTTTGGTTGCGACTCGTTGTTAATATTGCATTGTTGGGGTTCTCGTACGTTGAGGTCACCTACTTAACTGTTCGGGCTAATTTGAGAGGCCAGTCTTTGGGGCCTTCGGGCTGACACCCCATTCAATTCGATCTTCTGTGCCCTCATTCTTGCCGGTGCTGTGATGCATCAAATACTTTTGTTCACGTGAGTTGAACACATTCTATTTAGCTTCTAAGCTAATCTGCGTAGCGAATTTTTCATACAACTCAAACAAATTAGGACAAGCTGCTAAATAAAAGAGCCAACTGTAGCCTTGAATATTTGGACGTGATAGTGTCTTGATGGAAGGTACATGTACCTCGGGAAAGCTTGCTGGGAAGTCAGGTCCTTGAGACGGAAAGAATTTTGTAGACCATGGGTTCTTGCATGTTTTTTGATTTCAGATTTCTTCTTTTAGAAGAATCATTCCCATTATTACAACGCGTTTGAATATATGATACTTGTGATTTGCATTTGACTCGTTTTTCAGGCTCTGACAACTGTCACGTGAAACCCCTTCTCCCCCTTTTCTTAATGAGGTATCATTTCCCGCTGGAAAGCGCTGGAAAGATTGATTTTGTGCCAAGCAGAATCGGCTGACAGCATGCATGCTGAGCTGTGCACAGTGGCTTTGCTTGAGGGATGTCATGATGAGGAGTGGTCTTTGCGTAAACTTGAGAGGATATACTCCCTGTTCAAGTTCTATTCCCAAGCAATTTACACATTTCTTTGTGCACTAAACAGCAAGTCTGGGACATCCCATAGCCAAGGATGCTTGCAGAAAAAAAATAAACAAGTTCGAAGCAGGGGCAACGAGCAAAGATGTTTAGACAGGGCCAGCTCGCTGTGCAAATAAAGATACTGTCCAGGCGAATGACGCGGAACCTGGAATCTGCCCCAACCAATGTGTGTCATCTCATGTGGGCCCATTTCTTCCTTAAAGTCAAGTTGTTCTACCCTCTTGGACTTATGTTTCTTGCTATTCTAACCTATTGAACCTTCTTCCCTCTTTTCACAAAACACTTCAACATTGCTTCCGCCATATCAAAACGATGTATGAGTACTGCGCAGCTGAACCTCAGAGCTATTGGTTGTTCCCAGCTGTTCCTAGGGATGAAGGAAGTGATTGTCCCTGAAGTTGATGGTGCATCGATTATTCCCTGGACCTCATTAAAGCTTTGGAACCTTTTTTTTATTCTCGTTATTATTCTCCAATTAGTTTGTCGCCTAATACAACATTAGGTAGAAAGCAGCTGATCTAGTAACAACAGCCTTCTTACTATTCGTAGAATTATCTCTTGTAATCCATGGTCACATTTCTGGGCACAAGCTAATGCTATACTATTAGTGTCTTCGTAAGTTGAGCATGGAATTGAGTGTATTCGGGGCTAATTTAAGAGATCAGATTGTGGGGCCTTGCTGTGGGAGAAAATCCAGTCTTCTGGTTCCTCCAAACCGTTGCTGTTTTCTCGAACACAATATTTTTCTGCCTCATTCTCAGTTTTGAAGCTGCTAAACAAAACAACCTTTCTGCTACTGCCTCATATTCCCTCCCCAAAAAGGTCGGCGTCATGAGAGGCGATTCAAAATCTCCACAATAGTCGACTATTTGATTGAGCACTAATGTCGTTTTAAACATTTACTTGCAAAGTTTCTTGGGAGGGGGTCTCGGGAATGGGAGAGGAGTCATATATAGGGTGAGCTCTGATTATGCAGTTCGATGCGGGAGTTACAAGGGGAATGTGTGCAAGGTTGTTTTTTGTTTTATACTTGAAAATTGGGTCTTGGATGGTGATTTTTTTCTTTCTATTTCTGGAACTTCGGAAATGATCATGATGCGTTTTGTTGAATTGATATGCAAAAGTATAGTCATCTAAAGAGTGATTGTATTTTGTCTGTCCAAAAGAATGTAAGGAGGAAGATTTCCTCGAGTACTTATGCATGTTGAGTAGGAAACTAGGCCTATTCTGCCTACCACGTGACTGTCGTCTGACACGTTTAAATACATGATGTTTTCTTAAATTTTGTTTTTGGCCTCTCTGGCAATGACTTGATTAGATAGTTTAATATTGTCACATGAACTACTCCACTCAGATTTAGTTTTCCATCAAGAAACAACACGTGATACTATTCATCACCCTCTCATGAGGTGCCCAGCGCGGCTTCGGAATATGTTGGAGATGTTGTGTCGGATCACAAATTTCCATATTCTGTCTTTCTTTTTCTCTAGAAAGATATCAACAAGCTGCAGTTCTTGTCAGGTCTACGCTAATCATTAGGAGCAATCTCGATATGCAAGCAGGAAGTAAACAGTACATCGGTCGCGAACCGTCAAGCGGAAATGCCCGCACCTGAACTGGACGTGTGTATAGCGACAAATAAGCGACCTGAGCTCCAAGGCAGGGGTCATTGGAGAGGGCTACCCAAGTCCGGCCAAACATCTCCAAAGCAGGGCATTGGAGCTCAAGCACCCTACTAAAAAGTGTCTGTACAACTTGACCAACCCGATTGGGAAATGGAAGTTGACAGTACCACTTCTTCAACTCCAGGCTTCCCACAGAGTTTAGCGTGAATTGTCTCTCCTACCCGAGAAGGTTAACATGGCCCGTGCAAATGAAGCATGTGGTTTTAGCTTTGCGGCGTAAAAATTCTATTTTCTGTTCTAATGTGAGAGGAGATTTTGAGAAATCGAAAGGAAGGACGGAAAAAAGGCACTAAAATTTACAATTCAAGCTTCTACAACAAGAAGATGTTTGAAAAAAATGAAATGAGACCGGAAGAAGAATTCCAATATATAAAAAATGAAAAAGACTCTAAAAGACTTTCAAAGCCGACAGGAATAAATGCGTAGGCGGTCAATGATTCTTTGACCTACACACTGTGCATCCTTTAGCTTTAGCCACATGATAATCATACTGCCGTAAAGCCCTTAGCACAAATTTCAGTGTCCTTTAACAATTTATTTTCTTTGTGCATATTAACGTCGTGGAAGCCTGAGCTGATGATAGCGCTTAGTTTTAATAGATTGCGAGCCCAACTCCTCATTTATGTCTTTATCCGTGTTGAACAATTTCTTTAGTACTATAGATGTTCCCATTGGTTTTGCTAAACTCGTGCCACGCATGTCTACCAGGATTATCATATTAGAGAGTGATCTAAAGATAACAATGTTCTGGGAAGAAACGGAAATGACTCTTACCGTGAAGATACGATCCAACTGATAGCTTACAAGTTCTCTGCTAGGAAGATAAATAAGGGAATTGAATGTGAACTAGCTCTCGGTAGTAGCCTTTTTCCTCACAAATGCGGGAAAGTCAATTGATATATTCAAGGCATTGAAGAGATAGTGCGTTTAGAACCCTAGATACAAATAAGGGAAGGAAACTGATTTATGCTAGAACAATAGAAGATGCTTCAAAGATCTCATACCATCCCGAGGTTCCATGAAATACAATTTCCTTAAAACTGCGGTCCTTAAATGCAACACTTTCAAGGAACCCTTCCCACGTTTTGTTCTCCCATGTAATGTAAACATATTTCCCAATATAATTTCGAAATATCTCGGAGATCTTGAAAATAGCATGGTCGTCCCTGAGTATGTGCGCGTATTTTTGAACAATTTTTTGGTGCTCATTTTCAAGTTCCTCCCTTCTTTCGTTTAACTCTGCAATACATCTGTGCCAATACCCTTTCTCCTCGTTAAGACATATTATTTCTTGTTGTTTAGTCCAAAGTTCCGAGAGAGCACGTATACTCGGAGTTTCGGGAGAAACTAAGTCGAGTTGCTTAGATAGTTCCAGTGCATGAGCTGGTGTATGTGGTAGAGGAGCAGGCCGAAGATATCGGAGTGGGAATTGAGGAATTCTTTGCTGGCTAACACGCTGTCAGCAGGATATAGAGCAAATGTCCAAAGAACAGCTTCAACTAACCTATCAGACAATAAAGAACAAGCCAAAAACCAAGACAGTAAACCAGCCAACAAGCCAGATAGTAGCAATAGCAGTGACCCAGCCAGGCCTTGAGAAACCGCCGAATATATCTCCCATGAATTATGCATTTGTAGCAGACCTGTTCTGCCTACTTATTGAAAAGACGAAACTTTGGCCGTTCTGTCAATATAGCCGTGATACTAGTTTCGTTTTAACAGCCTGTTTTACAATTAGTTAGGACTAGGGTTAAAGCAAAATCCAGAAGTGGCTAATAGAGACATACCAAAAGTTAACGGAACAGTTTATAGATCGTCTCTACGAGCAAGAAGAATGCCGCTCGGTTTCAGTACACAGATCAAGTTCAGAAAAAGAAAAAAAGCTATTTGACTCTTGAAAAATAAATATACAGAATCTCATTTAATAGATTGAATTTCTCAAGAAGAATACAGCTTGCTTTTCTACAAACGACAAAAAAAGCGCAAATTGGAGAAGACGAATCATTCGAGCTATATATCCTACAGCTCTAACTAACCTGATAGAGAATTCCGAATTTGGATTCAGCTGCAGAATGCAGATCCTCGGATAGTAGCATCCAAATTCAGCCATTTCTTACTTTTATGATTGCAAAGAAACACCTGCAGACACTATTTTGTTCAAATCAATGTTTGCAGGCTCGAAGCTAACAGTCGGTTCTATTAAAAAAGCAGAGAACAGGCGTGGTCTCCGTTCAGTTGTTCTATCCAGCTTTTTAAGTAGTTTTTCTAGTAAGACAATGAGTTTATAATACAAGTTCTCTCATTTTTCCCATACCAGGAGCAATCTAGTAGTCCTACACATCCCTGGTTATACCCGAAAAACGGGGGAGCCAAGGTTGTGCGTTAGCGCTCATGCAAGCCTACAGAGGAGATTTCGGAGTAAGCCTAATGAGGCTTCCAACTTCCAACTTTCAACTTCCGAGAAGGGTATCAATTCCAGAAATCACCTGACGGCATGCATGCATCAATTAGACAGGGAGCATGGGGTCAACTCAGGATTACTCACGCTAATCCAAATGCATCAAGATCGGTAACGATAGACCGCCCCCTTGGATGTCCATGAAGCAACATGGGGTTTTTGGATGACGAGTCATTATTCATTGCTTGTCTGGTACGGTCGCTACATGCTGTTGTGTTAGCACAGGACTAGTAGACAATTCGCTAGGTCAGCCAAAGCAGAATGTCGGGGTTGTATTTGGTCATATGGTCTTTACCACAATGCACGCACACATTTGACTTGATACTTGAGGCAGCACGCGGGGCGGTGGAGGTATTTCCACCCGTCAATATTATGTCACTCCAAAAGCTGTACTTCCCGCTGAGAAATTGTATTAGCGCTTCACCAAATCGTGCCGCTCTGGCTGCCTAGTTCTGCATACGATCTGGCACACAAGTCTGACCATCGATAAGAAACTATAAGTAGTTTAGCAAAGATCAAATCGCATACCAATTCGTCAACTATCAGCTATCGTCAGAAATCCAACAGTGCTATTTCTTGTTCTACCCGAAGCTCATTTCGAACCATGGATGGTCGCAACCAAAGCCTAGAGAAGATACAAAGCTTGGTCATCTCTTCCTTATCTCCAACTCACACGATTGCCACCGCCTTGGGAGCGTCTACGTCCAATAAGCCTGCTGAAGGAGCCGACAGAAAGCTGACCAGTGAGACCAAGGAGGAGGCTTCAGATCTCACCAATATCGTTGTCTCTCGTTCCAAACACTGCACATTCACGCTATTCCCTGACCTTCCGTCGGAACTACAGGATGCAGTCTGGAACATTATCTGCTCAAATCCACGGGTTATCGACCTGGAAATCAACATACGAGACACGGCAAAACAAAATTTTCGATTTTCCACACCTGGACCTGCATTCTTTTACGTGAATCAACGGGCTCGGCGGTACGGCCTTTCGCGATACAGGCACTTTTTACCACTCCAGATTACACCAGACGAAGTTAGAAGTTTTGAAGTATCTATCGATTTCGGTCACAGTTTCTTTACAGCCATGCCAATCATCATCGAAACCGAGATAAAATATAAAGGCTCAAATACCTATTTCAATAACGATGGAAACGACATTATCTACCTGACCTTCCCTGACACGCAAATCGAACGACAAAGATGGTTTAACATGTTAGCTGACGGCTCTAAGCATGAAGAACACGACGAGGATGATAGAAGCGAGGAGGATGGAAGGGAGGAGGATGAAATTAATGAGCATTTTCGTACAGTGGATTGTAGCTGGGCATATTGCCTTGCAGCTGTTAAAACTGTGAGCGCGCTGCGTGAAGGACTTTCCTCTATTAAGACCTTTGCCTTGGACAACTATATGTGGTGCGACGGTTGGGCATTGGAATACTTTTGGAAATGGAAGAACCGCGAATTACCTCATACACAGATCATCGTCATTGTTAACAAAAGGGAAGGGATATCAAGAGCGGTCGGCATTGAGGATGAGAAATATGGATGGGAAGGAACTCTGAACAGATTAAATTGTCTACAAGAATTAGACGATCAATTAGACGACCAATTGCCATGGCATCTTCAATTTAGGAGATGGAGAATTGGAACTCCATTCAACGTGACTCAAAGGGATTTCGGCTTACATATTCATGAGTGAGTACAGGGGCACATGGCATTTAATTCAGTCTTCAATTTAAATCAATGTGCTACTTAAAATAAAACTTATAGCCTAGAAAGTGGTATCTAGATCGACATAATTATAACAAAGATTAATATAACCCAAGAAAAAAGGAATAATCCTTAGAGTTGCATCTTGAAAGTAGGGGCCATTTAAGGATGTAGGCCTAAATAGGTTAGGTTACACCAAATATATATCAGTCCTTGATAGCTTCGATTTCGATCTCAGCTATTTGGGTTCCAAAATTTATCGGCTTTCATCAGAAAAAGCAATAGGCTCAAGAATCACTATTTTTTCAAAATAGTGACGTCTTGCGCCTTGCTATCAAAGTTCCTTTTTTTATTGTATTCGTACTATTAGGTCCGCTCTGGTTTTCCTCATTATCTTCCTATGTTCCTCATCCACCTTGACTTCTTCGTCCTCCAACTTCAGATTCTCAACAAGTTCTGTCCAGTCAAGTCCTTCATGATGTGCCTGCAAACGGTATTCCTGGCATAATATATCGATCAGTGTCTTGAGAAAGATAATGTTGGTGGTTGACTTGGCTTGACGCTGAATCACTTGGGCCAAAGCGGATAAAGTGTGTTCTTTGGCATCTCCAAAGACGAGAGAAAAGAAGTTATCCGACCCGAGGTCAAGGGGAGGCCCGATGAACAACTCCTTTGTGTCTCTGCAATAGCGGAATGTGTACTCGAAATTAAGAGCCGGGGACTTTTGTTGTCAG
This sequence comes from Hymenoscyphus salicellus, assembly GCA_001414355.1. Classification (NCBI taxonomy): domain Eukaryota; kingdom Fungi; phylum Ascomycota; class Leotiomycetes; order Helotiales; family Helotiaceae; genus Hymenoscyphus; species Hymenoscyphus salicellus. Next base: position 17,941 of record LLCD01000230.1, read on the forward strand.
GGAGCCATTTCTTGAGAGGGGCTTTTTTTTTTGAAAAGATATGGGCACGGGATGCGAAGAGTGACTCAATGGGGATGCGCCCTAAGCCCTCCGGAGCACTCCTTGTCTTAGCCAAAGCTGCATGGACCTTGTGATTGGGAGGTAAAGTTGGACATCCCCTCGGAAACAACCTTCGTCACGGTTCGCAATTGAGGGTGGCTTTCATGCAGCGTAACCAATATCCCACCCACGCTTCTGCATGACTGGTGCGGAATTCGCAGGTTATATTGCCCCTTTTAAAATAGCGCTACTCGAGTGTAGGTAGGACGATTGTTGGCCTAGTATTTCTTGTCTTGGCTCTCAAACTTTACCAGAACGATAGTGTCGCGCCCGCGGGAATTTCCTCTTACGCGCAGCTAAATACTGGATGGTTACCCGCTCATCTGATGCGCCTCTTCACACAGTTCTTCCATTCCTAACACATAGCCCAACATGGACGATAGCCACCACTTTTATTCTGAAGCTCAGCGAGAAGTCTTTACCAGACCAGGACTCGAAGCTCAGCGCGAAACATTTACCAGACCAGAATCCGAGAGGGTCCGTTTCCACTTTTATTTTGAGAGCAACGAGCTAGCACATGTAAATTCGTTCAGTTCTGAAGGAGCAATTCTCTTGGTTGCTTCAGATCTATCTCAACTCACACCCGTCGGTTTTGAATGCCTCCCGCGCTCTCTTTTACGATTCCCTCACAGGATAGTGAAAACACTACGGGAGATGCTCCAAAGTCAAATTTACCGTCAAATATCAAACGTTCCACTTAAAAATGCAGGTCCCACTTTCAAGATGTATGTCACGGTACAAGTGCAAGTCGAGGACAATTGCAACTTGGTTGAATAGATTGATTACAAGGAGAGAAGAGATTCTTAAGGAGATCTGTCTTTTAAGCTGGCTTGGACTGGCCTGTGCTGGTTTATCCATGGTTGTGAATAGCTTCATAAATGAACGCAAATCACATGACATCACCCCTTGACAATGTAAGAATCCCTGAAGCTGGATTCTCATGCTTTTATAACACTGACATTTCAGGCATCTATATATCTTTACAATTAGAGGTACACCAACCACGGAAATGGAGTTCGTGCAGACAATCCGAAATAACATGACGTCGATTCTCCAAAAAACCCTCAACATCATTTCCACTAACGAGCTTCAACCCTATAATCCGCAGTTTCCCGCAATCGATCTTCAGTCCCATGATCTTCAAGTTGGACTTCTCCGTTCTCAACCTCAACACCCTCACCGGGTTGAACAGCACCCTCAAACTCAACCCGGCCAGTCTCAGTCCTATGATCCTCGAATTGGGCTTCTCCGTTCTCAATCTCAACCCCCATTTGATCAGTCTCTTTCAGAAAATTACGATAATTTCATATATGGCGGTGGATTTTAGTTGGTTTTGTGTCTTGAAACTCTTGTCGCGCAGGGAACTTCCAGGGTTTTGACCTTCTTTCTAGTTTGCGATCTTGTCTTACTTTGTTCATTCCACGTCATGTTGGCTATCTTCGCACGCGAAGGGGCTGAAGGTTGAACAGAAGTAGGCGTGATGTGCCGGTCAATTTGTCTTGGGGAGAAGCAAGGCAAGCTGGCCTTTTTATTGGCCTGCACCTGGAAGGAAGGGCAAATGATATTTCCTGTTCCCGTAGCAAGTAGCTTGTATTTGCAGATCAGATGGGGTTATACGAGGAATTTGGCAATTCTAGAAAGACATAGACGATCACTGTAGGCGACAATACGGAAGGAGGTACATGGTCAACATCCCAGCAACACCCATGAGGAACACGATCACTTTTGAGGACCGTGCAGAATCAAGACCTACCGATACCCTTCTCCTAATTTGTATGCATGTGAACTCTGTCCTGCATACATACTGTTTTAGAAGACAGACAGCGGTAGGTTGTGCAGAAGGAAGGCGCTCTCCCGTACAGGGGTACACATACAGGGGTTTGCAGATTCGCCGCGTTTTTAGTTCGGCAAGGAGCTATGTTTACCAGGGAATGTAGACTAGCCTCATTCTCAGTTCAATGAGGCGTCTTTTCATCAAAGATTCATCGTTCTTAGTTCTCTTGCTGCCAGACGCCCTCCGATATCGATTTTCAATATACTTATTTTAGAGTGGCAGAGGTTTGGGCTGTTCAGGAATAGACATATAACATGACTGATACAAAAATATAGTTGTATTCAATGGATTTACAATTTAGAATCAATTGAATTCAAATTAACGTCTATCCCTGCATCCCGAGACGCACCCTGTAACGAGGTAAACTATCATCAGTACTTCGAGTTCGAGCGATTTTAAATTTATGAACACGTTCAAATTTCTATTCGTTTTTGTCATAATTGTGTTATATGCCTCTCCCAAACACACTAATTAGACGTATTAAATCCGAAAATTATCATCGCGTGTCGCCGCCCACTTGAAGTATATAAGGACCCATAACTCGTAACCCCACTATCGAGACTTTTTAAGCGGAACCAGGGATGATAGAGATCACGTGACTGTGACTCACAGGATTCTAACAGGCGGTGGAGAGTCACGAGTCACGTGATATCATGTGATGAGTGAGGTCCAGGCGGCGCCCTGACAGGAAAAACACATCTGTAGACCTTATAGCAAATAGGGATACTTAGACTAGCTAAGCGATCCAGGGATTTCCATTCGTATGTAGTCACGTGACAGGAACGACAGTCGCTCTAATAGTTAGAACAAAGAGAACGAAGGTTCTATATAAAACTGGCACGTCTGCCATTAGATGAGAGCTTCGTGCTCAACTTAGTTTATTAATCATACCATCTTGTTTGATATCTTTGATACAAGTGACGAGTTTACTTCCAAGTAAACAACACGCGATAGTCTGTCTTCTCTCCCGCATACCAACCTACTGTTATGGGAGGGATCAAGGAATAGATTGTTCGCAAGGAGAGAAGAGAGAAAAAACAGCATATATAACTTAGGGAAGGGAGACAGTTTTGAATTGGCAGCCCCACTTATTGGCATGCCTTGGATGGCATTAGCAGCCTAAGAATCCTAAACCAATTTGATTTTAGCTACAAAATACTTCATTTTGTCCCATATAGCATGAGTCAGCATTCTTGGCAGAAATGGTGTAGATGAGGTATATAAGTGACTGTCCGCTGTTAACTAGTTTAGAACATTCTATCACCACTCTCATCAATCATTATGTCATCTGAATTTTCTATGAACATCAGCCAAATTTTCCATGTCACCCTAGACGTTTCTCCAGAATGTATTGGAACCGACTCTAACAATAACGCATGTCACCATCCTGTTTCAACGGATACCCACGTAGAAGCTATTACCACTCTCTTTTCACTTGAACAACTGGAATCTCCTGATGTGCTCTGGAACCAGCTTCAATCTATTTCGAGTAAACTCCTCTGCCCTCTGCACTACGATCAACAAGATATAATATCTAAGAAGTGGTGGCATGCTCTCCTCAATCGACGACCTTTTAAAGTACCAGGCGAATTCCCGCAACAGGACCAGAACATACTAGCAGTAATCCAGGACCTTTCGAAGCCTAAGGCAGAACAGGCGGAGGCAAAACAAGCGATGTCAAAACGACAAGCAAAACGACAAGCAAAACTAGAAACAAAAGAGCGAGTAAGACAATGGAGACGAGAGGATCTCCAGAAACTACGAAAGAAAACGTTTTGGTTTTTTTAGATTATAGCTAATTAATATATTTTGCTCTTCTACTACTCTATAAAATAATTACAGTATTCTAATTAACCACTTTTACTGGAAAGGAAATCGCAAATCTTAAATGTATTCTTTTAATTTTTAATTTTTTTCAAACTTAATACTTAAAGTGTGACGAAACTAATATCTAGCTAGCGAAAAGGTATCGGGTTCGTAGGTTGGTATGCAGGTAAGAGGTTCAAATGCGCCGGGTGTTTACTTGGAAGTAAACTCGTCACTTGTATCAAAGATGTCAAACAAGAAGATATAATTGATAAACTAAGTTGAGCACAAAGCTCCTAACGTGCATCCCTGTGTCGAGAGACGCACCCCGTGACGAGACAAACCATTAGTACTTTGAATTCAATTTATTCTAAATTTCTAAATCGATTGAAAATTCCTAGATTTTTGTACTAGTAATGTTAACTTAGTTGCGATTAAACAGGGGGAACAGCAAAAGCGGTAATCGGTGGCGCGATTGAAACGATCAACAGCACGATTAACTATAGTTTTTTCTTTATTGTTAAGTGGTCTCCTTAGGAGAAATAGTTAAATCTCGTGACAGGGTGCGTCTCGGGACGCCGGGACAGATGTTATATTGAAACTTGGTATTAGGCTTATTGTACTCCCTTTCATTTTTATCATCGTCCTCCTTCCTAAGTCTCCTTTAATGTTCAGTTCAACTTCATTCTTATGCTTTTTTCCAAAGGTTTAAACCGTATATAATAGCATCTTGTTTCGTTTCGAAGGCCCATTTTGGATAGGCATAGATATTAACAAATGGTATAAACCAGAAGGATTTCTGTTCGCGGACTATAATACTTGGATTATCGCTCAACTTTAATTCCTGCCCCTCCGTCCACGTGACACCTTTTAGCTCAGCGTTGCTGAGGAAGCAGCAAAATACTTCTCTAACATGAGCAGCCATGAAACTTGAGCATCGAACAATAACTAACTTTTTGTTGTATGTAGCACTGGAAAAAATAAGAGGACGATATAATCGTACAAGCCGGATAATCTCATGTGCTTCTTCCTCGAAATTTTTAGGCATCAGTATAGATATTATTGTGAGATGCTGTATATATATATAGGCGTAGAATCAAGCTAACGCTCTGAAAGTCTTAGGGATTTTCTATAATAAAACGCTAAGCAAGTAAAAAATAGAAGGAAATCAGAGTATTAAGTAGTGAAATTGCTAAAATTAATTGTGTTCTTTTAGAAATCGTAGTAATTGTAACGTCCGTTCCTGCGTGGCGAGACTCCCTGTGTGCCGAGACCGACTAATAAGATCGCAAGGATCACGGGATTTTTGTTCAAAACGCCCTCCCCAAATCATTTACAATAAAGAGTTTTAATTTTTTAAGTCTTGGTAGGCTTATCT
>LLCD01000231.1:0-23011 GCA_001414355.1 Hymenoscyphus salicellus
TTCTAATAGACAAAGCTATAAGTAGTTGGCACGCTTTGTTTCTAAGCTTTCAGGTCCGCTTTGAAACATGCGCGGGGTTTGCAAACTCGTTACCAAAGGTGGTGTTTTCTGGTATGCTAGAAGCTGCATGCAAAAAGTACAAATCTATATAAAATAGTAAGGTTGAGAAGTTTTTCAACCTTGCTATATTCTTGAAGCCTTTGTCCAAGGCAACCATGAAGTTCCAAATGGAGTATGGAGAGGAAGCGACGGCTGTTGGTTATACATCGGTTTTGAACCGTGACGGTACCTCGGTCATGGAAAAGCTTATTAAAGAAGCTACCTTTGAATCAGGAAGAATTCTCTTTTGTTTCTATGTGAGGAGTAGATGCTTCGAAAGTAAGAGAGCAAGGGAAATAACGGCGATTCCAGTTAAACTTCCTGTCCGGGAGAGGGAGCGGAAGAGATGTTTGATGTGATTTTTAAAGAAACATAATTATAAAGCTCCTTTCTTCCATAGTAAAGGAACTGTTGAGGACGACGAGATACCCAGGAGTCGGAGTTTCCTCTTCTCTGAAACAAGATATTGGGAGTTGGAAAAGTCACTCTGTAGGTCAAAGTAAGACCGAATAGGTGAACTAAGCTTGATGGCCATTCCAGAGCGAAGCGAGTCTATACGCTCAATTCTTAGGGGAAACCAATTAGGAACTATGCTCGCGATAGACACAACACCAGCAGTGAACACTTTCCTTTCCAAGGTAATCGACCTAAAAACTTGAAATGATCTAAACTACTGGCTCAGGCATTTCCAAAGTTTCGGCATTTATATTGGTTATCCTTCGATGTATGCCAATCTCCCGATTGAGAGGGCCTGAGACAAGAGACAATCAAGCTTCAAGCTTGTCATAGAGATATGCGTGTAATGCCACGTGCCATACACAAAACATTTGAATGTAAGGCAGCACAAGTACGGAGTATCAACAAGTGCAACTCGGAATTGACAGTGGTAAAGCAGCAAACAGTGCAAAACAGGAGACGACACAAGGGAATGCAAGAAGGTAATTACAATCGGAGATAACACGGGCATTGACGGAAGAATACTTCAGCAAAATCCCCCTTTGCTCTTACTTCAATGCATCGACGCAAGGAACACGGTACTACGCGGATTGAAGATTTTTACGTCGTAAAAGGGAATTGAAAACCATGAAGATGGTGGATCCCCCCAAACAATTAGGAGACTTTCACTCTTTGGGCGTACAGTGTACAGTCATGATCTGCTGATACGCTAATGGCGCCATGACAGGGAACGTCGGGAATGACGATTTCCTTTTTTGAAATCAGATAAACAAAGACAATCGCCGTTTGCTGAGAGTAAACACTCAGTTGAATTATCGCGACAGCAAAGAATAAAATTGAAGCCATCCCCATCCTTGGATTTGGCCCAGTCTCTTGGATTGATGAAGATTTTCGGGCTCGGAATGCGCTTGGTGCCGAACTACAAGAGCGACTCTCTGCCCGGGATGGGCGAGAGCCGGCATAAGTGATTGGGCACAATGGCCAGGGACCGCAAGGAGAAGATTTGGTGGGGAGGACGATGAGAAATTCAGGCCTCTCACTCGCTGAAGAGGTAGTTGAAGGGTAAGCACAGGGATGGCACAGGGGTGGCACAGGGGCTGCTGCATCTCCTAAGGTTCTCCACTGTTTAATGGTTTAGATAATCAGTCAAATTTCCAATTTTTGGGACTTTCAATTGCGACCCTCTCTCTCCTTACTCAAGAGAGTCCCGTCTCCTTTTCCTCGTTTCGTCCTGGCCTATTCTCTTCTATCTCTTTAATAGGTCTCCCCGACCGCATCTTCTCCTCGCATCCATTGCGACGCATCCCGCTGCGATCGCCTGTCAAAGATCTTGGTACTCGTTCACTCAGGTACCAATACCAATATCTATACCAATCCCACTTGGATTCCCAACCCGGCTCATATCCAACCCAACGATAGCGAGTCCAGTTCGCCGCAACCACGATGGCCACCATAATATCACCCCCCAACGTCAGCTTTGCCTCGCCTCTGGCTGACGCCAATGTTGCGCAAGTCGTCGGCCATCCTCAGATTGATAGCCTGTTATCCACCATATCCCAACTCAGCCCATGGACTCTCGCCTTGACCCTCCTGGCAGTCTTGGTCGCATACGACCAATGTAAGAAGATATCCCTCCCCCACGCCCCGCAGCCTTAACTGACAACCGCACAGGTAGTTATATCTGGCAGAAAGGCTCCATTGTTGGTCCAGCATTCAAAATCCCTTTCATTGGCCCCTTTCTGGAATCCGTAAACCCCAAGTTCGAGGAATACCAGGGAAAATGGGCCAGCGGGGAGTTGAGCTGTGTGTCGGTTTTCCACAAGTAAGCGATCCATACATACTCTGCCGAGGGTCAGCCCCTAACACGCTTCTTTCAGATTCGTCGTTATTGCCTCTACCCGTGACATGTCCCGAAAAGTCTTCAACTCTCCCGGATACGTCAAGCCATGTGTGGTGGATGCCGCCCATAAACTTCTTGGACCAACCAACTGGGTATTCTTGGACGGAAAGGCCCACGTCGATTTCCGAAAGGGTCTCAACGGTCTATTTACTCGAAAGGCGCTGGGAACATATCTGCCAGGACAGGAGGAAGTTTACAATGTCTATTTTGAGAGGTTCCTCCGGGTCTCCAAGGAAGCAAATGGCCCAATACCTTTCATGGCTGAATTCCGAGAGGTCATGTGTGCTGTTTCATGCCGGACTTTTGTTGGGCATTATATCTCTGACGAAGCTATCAAGAAGATTGCCGACGATTATTACAACATTACCGCCGCTCTCGAACTCGTCAATTTCCCAATCATCCTCCCATTCACGAAAACCTGGTACGGAAAGAAGGCTGCTGAGATGGTTCTGGAAGAATTCGCCAAGTGCGCCGCAAAGAGCAAGGTCCGCATGGCAGCTGGAGGCGAAGTTTCTTGCATTATGGACGGTTGGGTAAAGTCCATTCTCGAATGTGCCGCCTACAGAGAACGACAAGAGAAGGGTCTCTCCATGGAAGGAATTGAAAAGCCATCGCACATGCTCCGTTCATTCTCCGACTACGAAATTTCCCAGACTATCTTTACCTTTTTATTCGCTTCCCAAGATGCCACTAGCAGCGCTTGTACCTGGTTATTCCAAATCATGGCTCAACGACCAGATGTCCTGGACAAGATCCGAGAGGAAAACCTCCGTGTTCGAAATGGCGACAGAAGTGCTCCAATCACCATGGAAATGCTAGACGACATGGTGTACACCCGTGGCGCAGTTAGAGAATTATTGAGATACCGTCCTCCAGTCCTCATGGTCCCATACCTCGCCAAGAAAGCCTTCCCCATCACACCAACATACACTGTTCCCAAAGGCGCCATGATCATTCCAACCACCTACCCATCTCTCCGCGACCCCGAAATCTACCCTAACCCAGACTACTATGATCCTGATCGATATGTAACCGGTGACGCCGATGTCAAGGGAGCCAAGAACTTCCTCGTCTTTGGAACTGGACCTCATTACTGCCTGGGACAAATCTACGCACAGAACAACTTGGCTCTTATGGTTGGGAAGGCTTCGATGGAGTTGGATTGGGTTCATCATCCTACGCCTTTGTCGGAGGAGATCAAGGTTTTTGCTACTATTTTCCCCAAGGTAATTCTTCCCCCCAAAATTAATGAACGAACAAAATACTGACTAGACATAGGACGACTGCCCATTGACTTTCACCAAGCGACCATAGATTTTAGGACAGTTCAAAATTTCCGGCGTCGAGGAATGGGATGAAGTACAGGGTTGGCCAATGAAGAACCCATTAATGACGAGAGAGTTGCTGAGCAATAGACCAAGTTTTTGTTTATGCCTATTTTCATATGCATTATTTGCACATAGGGAAGGTCATGTGTGTTTTGATGCGGGCGTTTGAGGAGAACTTCATGGTGCAACTCGGAGGGAGGGAGGAAGGGAGGGAAAGAATACCTTTTTATTGAAAGGAATAATGGATGGATGGAAGGATGGATGGATGGGCATCCGTATAATATCGTACCCCCCTTTTGTAATTAATCCGACGAGACCCCTTTTCGAGAACAAGAATATTGAAATGTTTGAGTCCACACATGTTTTGCCGTTTTGATGGTTCTGTTTCTTTTTGCGTTCGTTTTTGGGATTTACATTTCGATGTTTCGGAGATGGTTGTCGAAAAAAAAATTTCGACGTTCAAGTCCGACATCGCAGTTGGATAAAAGAGATGGAGAGATGGTTCTCCCGTGCTGACAAGACGCGCATGCTTTGAGCAAAGGTCACGCATGGTAATTTAGGTAAAAGGGAGGATTAATCGACGTGCTTACGAAGCCATTCTCTACTTTTGTTGACCGCCTTTACTGTACCCTGGAGTTTGAACTCCGTTGTGCTGTGAATTTTTAAACAAAATACCCCCGGTTTCAGATGTCAATAGGCAACTGGGGGGTATGACACCACTCTTCTCTTTCCCTGGTATGCAAGGTATGTATGGCTATATTTTGATGGAGAGGGGATGAACTCCGTGCGTGAGTTGTGCCTTACGGAGGCTTATAAATCTACTACTAGTGCCTTTGACTAGTTGTAGACGGGATGAACTCCGTAGATCAAAATCAGACGCCGTGCTTGCAGGTAATGGCTTGCATGTGGTCTCATGGTTGAGGTAAATATGCGAGGGGACCAGAAACTCGCTGGTCTCGACTTGGTAGGAGTCTTAATGTTTTTCTATGGCTCACGCCGAAGAACCTTGCCGTGTTAACAGTTCCATTAACAAATTTCAATCTCCTGTGCTTGGAACTTTCCACTTTGTATACCCTCGACGACTTCTCCATTCATGATCCCCAGAACAAAACACTCGGCTATAATTTCAAACCTTCCTTCCTTCCCATCACGACTTGGTCGTAAGATGAGTGGAGAACTGCAACCTAGCAGAACCGCAACTGAATCTCCACGCTGGACTGGCCTGGGTGCAACACCGATATACCCCCTTTCGGTGGTCACCAGCCGTCGAGACCACATGAAATGTATCAATCGCCCTATACACTGGTGGTAGAGCTCTGGATCCCGGGTCATCACGCCCGTGTTGGTGAGAAAGGCTTTCAGCGTCTTACCGCCCAGCTTGAAGTCAGCGTTTCGCTTCAGCCAAAGGTGTAGATTCCATCGACATGATTCATCAGTGTCACCAGTTGAGGGACATGGGATTGGTGGTGCGTAGCAAGAGTCAAGGATGCCGGAATCTAGAACGCAAGAGTTGGCCGAACCAGCAATGTTGCCCAGACGATCTCTGTCTCCGATGAGAGCGCGCCATAGAGCTTCCGTGAGGTCTTCATGCTCTGTGCCATAGGGATTCGATTTATAGCCTGAAGAAACTATCTCTCCCACATCTTCAAAATCATCAGTCCAGTGTCGAGTGCCGCTTAATCCATCTATCCTGTCAAATACAACTCCTTTGGCTGCTAGAATAGAACCACCACTAATGAATGTGACTGAAGAACTGGTTCGACGGTGTGCATTGTAAGTGGGTTCAAAGTTATTCATTTGCGGCTTGATTTGTTGTCTCAAATCTATAGTCCAAGATGGAATCGTGGGATCGCGTTTATAATTCTCGCCCGACTCGCCACACTGGGTGAGAGCCTCCAGTGTGCCCTCTGCCTCGATCCAAGCTCTGGTGAAAGCCATATATGTTGCGCGAACCGAGGAGCCATAGTCCGGAACGATTTTAGCGAAAATCCCTGGGCCCACAAGACCAAGAATACCATATACCTTATCCAAAGGGGTCCAGCAAGATGCTCCGCGGCAACGAGTCAATAAATGCCGTTTGTTGGTAACTTGGTTCTTCACCTGGGAGTCTTGCAAGATCTGGAAGTCTTCACATTTCTCCCATTTCCAAAAAGACACATTCCGGTAGGCCTCGTAGACTGCTGGGTCTCCGGAGGAAAGCACCTTTCGTATCGTGGCATAAAAGGGCTCCTCCGTATGGCTGACTTTGAATAAATGAAGGCAATGGTAAACCGAGTACAACTTCGCCCAAGTCGTGCATTTCTTCCCACAAATAACAAGAACTTCTCGGGCGCCACCCATGGCAATCTCCTGTATGATCCATAGCCGAGAGAAGTACGTCCTTGTAATCAAGCTCGACAAGGCCTCCCAGAGAGTAACTCCCTGCTGAACGAAAACCCTTCTGAGATAAATCTCCAGTTCCTCATTCCCGTGTAACCACGCCTCGGAAATGCCGTTGATGAAATCGAGAGCCCCATCACTACCATCAGCAGCATCTCCAAGCCAAACGACCACATGGAGTGCATCTCTGTAGATATCTCGCATCCTCTTAATTTCACTATTGCGCTCCTCAACAGAGCCCTGGTTGATACACAAAGCATCGCACCAGACCCTGCAACCCCCCAGCACGGGATCAGTTGCTCGCAGGGCCAGCAAAGCATTCTTCAAATTCTGTCGAACGGGCACGGCATACTCGTCGATATAAATTTCATCGAGGTCATCCGGGTCTCCCCACGTATAGCTAAGCGCAACGAAACGCCTAGAAAGCTCTGAGGGCCTCCCATCGCTCGAGCAAAAGTCTTGCAAGGAACAATGATCTAGTTGACAATTTAGATCCCCATTGGGAGAAGTCAAGGAGTCGGCTCTAGGTTGCAAAATGGTGAGAAGACGAATCTCGCCCTTGCTTTTATCGAGATTTCTGTATTGCATTTCAGCGGGATCAGTGCAATCGGTCTTTCAAGTCGTTCAAAAAGGAGGCTGCCATCTTATATCTAGAGAATTACACACCTGGAAGTCGCGAGATACTGGGTAAATAAGGCCAGTGGATGCATACGACGTGTTACCACATCTTGTGGCTGTTCTGTATCCAGCAAAGATTTGGACATCCTGCCGCCCGCAGATATTGAGAGGCTTGCAGGCAGACAACTTTGCTTTTTTTTGGGGGGGGGGGGGGGGGGGGAGAAGGAGAAGGTGATCGACGATTGGGTTCTGAGGGGTGAGCTTGCTTATTTAATATATCTTAATATCCAAGCCAATGGGCTATCTACAATTACCTCGAAGCGTGTAAAAAAGGGGGATTAAGAGAGATGGAACCGAGAGAGTACTGTTGTGTAAAACAGACTCAAAACCGGTTTGGAATCTGCAGCGAGGTCAGTGCCAAGTCCAGCCCCAACTTTCACACTCATATGTATTTCGAGGTCTAACCTCTAACTCATAGGAAATTTCAAATTGACACAGCCTACGAAGACACCCAATCCTTCTTTCCTGAACACTTTGTAGTGAAAAACAAATCGTGACTTTGGTGTAACCAAACCCCAAGGACGGTGAAATGTACCCCACCCGGAAAGGTAGGCCACGTAGGGTGTACGGTTTGTTTTGATGTTGAACTTCGCCGCACATTCTACCCAGCTTATAGAGGCCATCTTACTGTAGGTTTGACGCAAATTTGCTTCTATCATGGTTCAAGGTATGCGAGTGAGCGAGTAACGATATGAATAATACTCGCCGGTCTATGTTTGGTAAGCGTAGCGTAGCGGTGCTCTGTTTTTTTTTTAACTCCGAGGGGGTTTGGCCCCCACCCCGATGGTTGGATTGATGGGACGGAAAGAGGAGAGGGAACGGAACAGGGGGAGCTTTATTTGTAGAGCGAGAGGGGAAAGGACAAGCTGGGTTTAGCTTTGTTCAGGAAGTCTAGCAGAACCAAATTCAAGGAAAGCGTACTGAACTCCTAACATCCTCGAGGTTTTCAATGAATGTTAGAAGACACAATCTATCCAATTTCCACCCCAAAATATGAGGCTATCCGAAATTCGTGCAACTACAGCTGACTCACTGGACGGAGATGCCGTAAGCATGGGGTCTTTTCAAACTACCTCAGGGCTCTATTAAATTGCATTTCTGCTCAGCCTACTAACCGATGACTTAACTTCTTTCTTACACACCCTCCAATTTCCATCTTATCATTTCCATTTCGCGAATCTGCCTTCCCAAGAAGGGTCTTACTTGGCTTACCCGTCAGGAAAGTTAAAATCAACATAGCCTTGCTTAGATGATAACCTCCTCTTATTTCGCACATCTGAAATAATGAAAGACATTGAATCCCAGTTTCCTGATATTGCTTCTGACATTCCAAACCACAAGACCCAAGAGTGCAAAAGGCGCAGCACTCCATGATATGGTGGTGATGGAATTTCTCGGCGTTGTGTAACCTAGTCCTCAAGGTGTTTCTACCCCGAACTCCGATGGGAAAATGAGAAAAGAAACTCGAATCGGATTCATATCCAGCTTTCCATATGCATCCATGGAATCCAAAATCTGTTGGGGAAACAGACATGAGTAGATTCGTGTACCATTAGGCAATCACGAAATGTCTCCTTGCGGTGTTGTTAACTTGTTGGAAAGTTGGTATGAAAAATGCGGGGAAGTGCAGCAAGGTGGAGACGAGGTTATTTCAAAGCCTGGATCTGGGGCCTACTTACTCCGTACGCCCTGTGGTCAACTTGCGTCCGATTGAGAAGTTTACGAAAATGGTATTGTATCAAAATACTCGGAATATAGCAATTGAAATGCGATCTCGGAATTTCGTCTTTTCTCTGCTTTGAGAATCGAATTCGTAGAAACTCCACCTGAATCAACTTGGCGAAGAAGATGACAGTGGATGAGTCGAAAAAGCTGTTCGTTTGAAATAAACCCGCATCGATATTATTGGTCTGTTCGTGAAGAGATTTAGTCGAATAACGTGGTATACCCTACACCTGCGAGTTTGAATAACAGTTGTTTCTCCAATTTGATCTTTATTAAAATTGAAAAAAGGCAATCCATCCAAGATGAAATTTCCTTCGAAGTTTCTACTCCCAGACTTCCGCTCGCCGAAATCCCCAACTGAAAAGAGAAAGCCTCCTCGAATCTCACTACTTACAACAAGGATCCAACATAGGTAATTACAGTACCAAATATGACTGCTCCACTCAAGAAAAGCTTGCGTACTAGCCTCCAACTAGCGTACCATGAAAAGCCATGCTTGCTCACTGAGGCCTGAGTCACCCGGTCGGCGTCGTTTTCGCTGGTGCTTATTTCCATGTCTGTCTCCATTATTGAAAAGGTGGGATGAGGCGCCCAATACAAAGCCCTCAACCATCCCCAGCCCGGAGTTTGCTTACCTTACCACGAGGGGATGTTGTGGGTTGGCATAGGAGGGAGGCTGCTCGTGGCTGTACCAGCATGTTGGAGAGGCTGATTCTGGTTTGTGATGGGATGGCTGTATCGGAGTAAGAGTGCTTGCGCGGTGTTGGCTAGGGTGAGATGACTCAATTGAGTTGGAGCTTGAGTTGCATTTGGCTTCTCATAGGTTTTTGGGTCTATATATGAGGCTTCCTCTCCTTTGTTGAAGTGATCTTCTTTTCATCATCATCAATCGTATCCACCATTCAATACATACAATCATCTTTCTCCAAGCAATACCTCACTGTGTATACTCAATCCCAAACCATAAACATCCATCCCAAAGTTTATATGATCAACGACATAGTCAACATGAACGACGTACAAGCACATACCCTCGCCAGTAAGTGCATCCTCCTCTCACCAAATAGAAGAAACAAACACTAACAAGCTTCCAGAGCACTCACAACTCATGCCTCCATCACACACCACGAAGAGCAACAAGGACATGGACTCCGCATCAATGGCCAGCGTCTCCACATTCCGGTCAACGGTAAGCTTGCTCAAGGGCAAGCTTGCCAGCAAAGATCGCAAGTCCTCAAAGGAGGAAAACGCTGCTGCTGATCGTTCGACGGTCTCCCATGATGGAACGGTAGTCGAGAAAAAGTCCAGATCACTCCCCAAGGATCCCAAGTCACGTAAGTCGATACCTCCTCCAGATTGGAATGGTAAGCATGTCCCTCAAATGCAACTTTTGCAAAAGCTAACGAGTTTTGTAAACAGCTCGAGCCAGGACAGCTGAGGCGTACATGGTGCATGCAATGATGAAGTAATCGGAGGGCAGCTTTGGAAGAACGATATAATGGCGGTATTCTGGGTTTCGGGCGAAGAGTTTGGTCTGGATAGATCCCCAAGGCGTTTTGGAGTGCGAAACAAATTGTAGAAACAATGGGTGCTGATTTTTTTGGGAGAGAAATGGGTAGATGGGATTTGCTTTACGAAAATATGCTTTCCTTGTTTTATACTTATTTATATTCGCAATAATTCTTGATTAAAAACTATCGTCCAACTCATTGTTCATCTTGATCATACTGGGGCTGTCGAGTTCATCTGAATCATCAAATCCAGCTCCAGCGGTGGTAAGTATGTCCTTTACTATCCTCTGACTAGCTTCTCGAGCTGTGAAGGGTTAACTTTCGCATACTCGTACAAGACATATATAACTGACCAGGTGTTTGCAAAAGTCTCGATTGTGGGAGATTAAATTGAATGGTTTTGGGTGGACTCATGCCAAGCTCTCTATACACTCCTTCGGCGTCCTCATCACTGTCGCTTTCCCAACTGATCTCATCCTTCTTCGAGAGCTTGGGCGCAGTTTCTTTTGCCTTGCCTTTTGCCGGTGTCTGAACACTAACTCCCGGTGTTCTAGGCGCATTGTATTGCTTTCTAATGGGAGAGCTAAATATTTCTGCATGAAGTTGAGGAGCCGCTTCAGGCGGCGAGGACATAGGGGACGCATTATCTCTCCATGATGGCTTGTTGGACGGGGTTTTCTTCTCCTTACGTGCCGCGAGGGGTGTAGCCTGGATTCTATAATTCTTGTCAAGAACTCGGTGGAGAAGAGGGTCTTGGTTGACACGTTGTTGAGTGGCATTTGATGGCAAATATTGAGTTGGATCGAATGGCGAAGATTGTGGTGTCATTGACATGTCCGGAATTCTCGATTGAGCCCCGGGCGTGGTTGGTGGGATCTGAGTATCATCATCTTGCTCATTTGAGTCCCCCTTGTAATTCCGTCGCAAGTCCTCATAAGGCGATGACATTTGTGCCATTCTCGGAGAATCACTAAACAAGGTCTTGGTGCGAGGAGCTCGAGGTGTGCTTCCGCTGATATCGCCATTGTCAAGAAGAGAGTCGTCTATCTGGTCGTAGTGGTGGTGGCTTCCATCATCGTTCAAGGTTTCGTCAGCCGGTCGTGAGGATTCGGCATATGTGCTTGCGTCTTGGTGTGATTGTGTATATGACTGATCTTCGTCCTCCTCGCGTTCCTCTACGCCCGACAAGGAAACATTTGCGCTGGCTTCAAAAAATTGTTTCCAAAACTACCCCGCGGTTAGCCTGATTCAAATTTCCTTGCGCCTGGCTGCTCACCTTGGACCCCTCCCAAACTGCCTTAGAATGGTCGGCATATTGGTCAACAATAGGTAGGATACTTGAAGTCACAATTCGATGTGCTCTGCTGAAGTTGTGGTCAATTTCTACATCTAATTAGTGTGTGGCCTATTTTGGAGGGGCGTTTGTGATTTACCTTGGAGAGTCAGGGTGATGGATTGCTCAAGTTTCTCTAGCTCTTCTGTGAGAGTAAGAGGACGCGCCGAGGAAGAACTTGCCCGCGACATTGTGATCTGTTACTGGGAAGTTGACTTGGGGTGTGTTTGTATTTCCTAGATATCGCGACGCGAAGTTGGCGGTGTTTATTCGGTTGATAGAGAGACCCCTGTCCCTTCAACAGTTAGTGAAGTGAAGTTGTAGAGTTTCGTTTGAACATTTATCTTGCGTCAACAAATATGTTATTTTTAAGTTATCTAAACCATCTTCGGCTTATAGCATTCAACTTTGGGACATGCCCGAATTTTATAAGTCTTAGCGGGATTATCCAACTATGGGTGTAGCCATCAGTACGAGTAAAACATTGACATACTGTGTGAGTTGGCCTCAAATAACAATCAGGCTTTAAAATGTAGCAAAAACAATTACTAGATGATTGATAGCTTACCCACGAGTTCTTTTCAGCCCCCAAATTTGGTTTACCTTGTACTAGCTTACTCGTGGTTGGCTTAGTGGATAACTCATTAGATAACTCATGGCTTACCCGCAACCTTTTTTGGCTCCAATAAGAAAAATAGTTAGGTTACTCCTGGCTATCATCTTATTCAATAATATGTTCAGAATTCTTGCCTATGGAAGTAAATTGTCGTGGTATAAAACTCCCCTCTGATGACACAATCGACCAACAAGGGTAGAAATCTGGGGAAGCTCCCATCAAGCTCGCATCTTGAAAGCCTTCAACTACACCTCAAACGAAAACAACAAAACCCAAAGATGTCAACTCCACGTCTCGCAACCTGCCTCCTCCGAGCCTCGCGCTCCCCAATTACCAAACAAATAAGACAATTCAGAGCCCTCCCCTCAATCCCAAAATCCTATGCGCCAACCCTCACCTCCCGCCCAAGATTTTACTCCCAAGACCCAACCCCAACAAGCAAAACCTACACCTTCACAGAAGTAACTCCCCCTCTGCCCTCCCATTACCCATCCTTCTCTCCCATTTATCCACCCAACTAACAGACCCCCCAGGTCAAACGCCTCTCTGAATCCCCTTCCGCAGAAGTAATCCTCATAGACACGCGCGAACCCGCCGAACTCAAGAGCACCGGCACAATCCCCGGCTCCCTCAACATCCCCGTCACCACAGCCCCCGACGCATTCTTCATCCTCCCCGAAGACTTCGAGGACCGCTTCGGATTCGAGAGACCGACCAAGGAGAAGGAGGTGATCTTCTACTGCAAGGCGGGGGTTAGGAGTCGGGCGGCGGCTGAGCTGGCGAGACAGGCGGGGTGGACGAAAGTTAGTGAGTATCCGGGCAGTTGGTTGGATTGGACGAAGAATGAGGGGGCGACGCAGAGTGTTAAATGAGGGAAAGTGTTTGGAAATATGTTTATGATTTTAGAGGGAGGTTCTGGATTGGTTCGGTGAAAGGTTGGATTATCACGCATGCAGATATTTGGACCATTGATGGTTTTATGTTCATTCAGAACGTAAATGTATAAATACAATGCCTCCCAAAGCAAAGAAGCAGACTCCTCCCCAATGCCAGTACACCCAAACAAAAGCTACCAAGTACCCACGGAATAAGAAATCTGGGAAAAGCATGAATACAATTTAGAATCTCAGAAACGCAGGTGGAGCTGTCGGCGTTGGCTCTGCTGGGGCCGGGGTGTCTGCTGGCTTCTTGTCGTCCGATGGTTGAATCAAACTCCCACTAGCAAAGAAGAGCCACTTGATAGCGATAGCTAGAGCAGCATGTAAACACACTACCAGTATCAAAAGTGCCTTGCTAGTCTGCTTATCCGTCGCGTTCAAAACAGGGTAGAGATTCCGTAACAAGAAAGCCACGCTGAGTCCAAATCCAACGCCCACAAACACCCAGTTCAAGATATTGATTGGTGACCACGATATCAAAGCAACCGGAATCCAGATGATGTTGGAATATCCGTATAAAGCCCAGCATTCGAGGATATTGGCAGATTCGCTGCCAAAGTATTTGAGAGCGAGAAAGAGGACCATTGGAATAACCAATGTATAGCCGTAAACGAGTCCAGCAGCACCTAAGAGATATTAGCTTCGCAAAACGCATACCTCCGTTGAAACGTACCGCTCAAAAGCTTGAAATCATAGATGAAATGATCCTGCCCCGTGTTTGCCAGATATTGATTGATCGTTCCACCAAGGAACAGAATAAACACCACCGTAGTCGCAATCCATATCGGCCCATATAAATCAGGGTTCCCTTCCAGCACATCGAGAAAGTTCGCACGGGGATACAGCGCTGCCCAACATCTCGAAAGGACAGAGCTCGTGTCAACGTCGAAGAACTGGGCGTAAAAGGATATCGACCAAAGAAATCGCTTCGAAGAGCCACTGCTAGCAGTCGCAGGAGCAGGAAGGCCGGAAGAAGCTCCCGGTATCTTGCGCGATCCGGAAGATTGATCGGTATTGAAGTTGGAGGAGTGGAATTCTAGGTCCTCCTGCAAATCGGTATGTCCAAGGTCGCCCTGAAATATATTTGTTAGCTGGATTCAGAGGTAGCCCAAGTTTGAGGTATTTCTATCAAACAGAGATATTTACCTCTTCGTCGACATCGACTACTACGTCATACCCAGCGCCAGACATTTTGTTTGTGAGGTCGGGCTGTCAAATAGGTGGTTGTATTCTTTGGAGTTGTGACCAGAATGCCAGATCGGCTTAAACGCGGCCCCCTGTCAGCAGCAAGGTCCGTTGAACAGAGCCTCATCATGACCCCACCAAAAGTTCCTATTCATTAATAAATGAGGGGTTCAGCTACACCACTCATGAAACGATTTTATGGGAAGTGAAGGAATGCCCAGAATCCAGCGATTGAATTCACTAACCTTCCAAAAAGCCAGAGTGTACTTTTAATTGGCTTTCAATCTTCATTCTCCTAACGTTATAAAATCAATACCGCAACTAGCTGCTTGTCTGAAGCAGAATACTACGAGTAGGAAAACGGGTGAGTACTTGTTAAATATGCCAAGCTCCAGTTTAATACCAACCTAGTTACCAAAGATCCCTACGTCGCTATCACATGTCCCGTCTGTATTCAGTTTTGATAGCCTGTTGGGAAAAGTGTGGAAATGTAAGGAGAAAGCCGCTCGAGGGAAGGCAATCAAGTCCAAATTGTGAGTACTGCCACGACATTTTTGCCGTTTCGACTTATACTTAGTCCTAACATGAATGCTCTTATCTTGACTTTGAATCTTCGTTGCACGCTTTCAAATTTTCACAGTATAGAAACTGGTGTTCGAGGAAATTCGTAGATGGCTTGTTCCATGATGTCTTGATCATTGACCCATTTGCTTGCTTCTTGCTATCGTGAAAAATACAGCCAGACATGCAACCAATTCATCAACTGCCTCCCCAATCCATCTGTCCATCCCAGCCAAACGCCAATAGAGCGAACCTTTCACTTTAGCTTCTTCTTAGGACGGAGTTGGTTGGTGTGTCCACATTTCTTCTTTCTGCAGTTGGTGGCACGGGGGGGGAGACGGGCCTGTATTTCTAATTAGTATTCTGTTCCTCGGTCGATTCGTAATTTTGTCCAGGGAAGTACACGTACGTAGCACTTTCGGCAGATCATCTTGTCGCAGTTGAACTTGGAGGCAAGGGCCTTGAGAGATGGCTCAATGATACCACCACGGAGACGGAGAACGAGATGGAGGGTCGATTCCTATTGATCGTATTGTCAGCCCATGCGAACAAATTCCAACCCTGGCCTATATGCAATCCGCAACTTCGAGTATGCCCATTGTGTCCTCTAGATTTCTGCCGTTGAGTCCCTACCTTTTGGATATTATAGTCTGACAAGGTGCGTCCATCCTCGAGTTGCTTTCCAGCGAAGATCAAACGCTGTTGATCCGGTGGAATTCCCTCCTTGTCCTGGATCTTGGACTTGACATTGTCGATAGTGTCCGAAGACTCGACCTCAAGGGTAATGGTCTTACCCGTGAGGGTCTTGACGAAGCTGTAGATGGCAAATTAGTCGGTCGTTCGATGTTCGTGTCGCGGGGTATCGCGCGGAATAGATTCGAGACCTACATTTGCACTAGAAAAAAGAGCCGGTCAGCATATGTCTCGCAGATATATAATTCCAATCTTAACAGGGGAAAATACGTACTGGTTGCGATTTCCGTCGAAAAGTTGTTTGGCGTAGAGTTTCGATCTCAAAATCCAGGTGCTTCTTTGTGGGAATTAGCGAATTTCGTCAGGTGACGTGAGATAGCGTGGCGGTAGTGGAAAAGCGGCACTCCACCAGGGGGGCTGCGACTTCAAGAGTAGAACACACACCCCCGATTCCTTTGGACTTTTGGTCAGATAATTAATATTATAGTATTTTTTTGTTCCAGAACAGTTTTAAAGGTGCAAGTCCTTCGAGAATACAGTATTCAGATATTTTGACGGCTTCAACATCACAATAAAAGCGGCAGCAAATAATTCACGTCCTAACTCGTTGGTTTGATAGGTTTAGGTTATTTATTCAACTACCCAAGGGTTGCCGATTTAAATTATTTTCCCATTTTCTTTGTTATTTTGCTGTCTATAAAGAGAAGTGTAGTTTGTCAATACAAGCCATTCTCTAGCAATGGAGCCATCTTTTGGACAAGTTTAACCTCATAGCTTTGAAAGAAACGAAATAAAATTTCTTCCGCGGTATCATTTTCAGTCGGTAATCGCTTTGTCTTCTCCTCATTAACATTCTCGACCCGGGGTATCTTGCTAAGTTCTAGCATCTCAATACCATGACCCAAAGAACGCATAATACTCTCACATCTCATCAACTATCCATGATTCATGATTCATCCTCAGAAAAGGAATCATCTCCATAACTCTTCTGCAATCGGCTTCTCCTATCCTTCAAATGCCAACGTTCCAAACGAACCTCAAGTTGAAAAACACTCTTTACAAGCATCTTCAAACTAGTTCCCGTATTTTGAGCTATTCATCTTGCGTTAGCCACATATTTTGCCATTCGTGGATTAAGAGAACTTACCAGCCAATTCATAAAAAGCCTTTGCAACATCAGATAGCTCTTCTGGTGATCGATATCGCTTGTACAGCTCCCCAGGACGCTTCGCATCTTTATCCGCATTACCCACAGCTTTAAGAGTTTTGGGGATGAGTCGCTGTTGCACTTTCTTCAGCATGTTCATAGCATCCGTCAAATCTGAATCATCCGGTATTCTTGGAAGTGGATCTTGGAGAGGGAAAAAATCGAGTAATTGCTTCGACACTATCAATGGTTAGCAAATTGAAATACGAGAAATGGGAGAAAAACCATACACTTAGGATCTCGATCATCAATCCATGTCCGTTGATACCAATCAAGATAATCATCTATCTTCTCCTCGCTCATTGTCAAAACGTCCTTGTCCGTAACTTTGAGTTCCTCTCCTCGCCGTAATCGTTTGGAAGACCCTGGAATCATGATATCACCCCATTTTGCCCAGTCCATCTTTATTGCAGTGGGATCAGATCCAGAGTAGGGCAGACGCTCGATATTGTCAAATGGATAACATAACTTTGTCGCTACCACGACTGCGCTGATAATCTGGATTTCTGGATAGGCTAATGCCTCGCGGGATTTCTTGAATAAGACAGGATACGAAAAGTCAAATTCCAGCATTTCTGCTATACGTTGAGCTCCGGAGTAGATGTCAACTGCTCTGATATCAATTACACTATCTCTTTACAGCAAGTGGTGGGAGAAACTTACTTGGAAGCCCGAGGTCTCGAATATGTTTGTACATAATCAAAGGGTAATTGATTGGAGGAAAGATCATATTCAACTGGGTATTGTAGAATTCAACCAGCTCTAGGACGGAATGATGAAGGACCTCTCCCTTTAATGGTGCTCGAATGTCGAATGCAACAATCATATGAGACGGAAGTTTCCTCCGCATCTCTTTTGGCACTTCTTTGGCCTGTGAAGTATCAACACACGCCTCGTAATTGTGCACACAGAAGTGAGAATCCACGTACAGCTCGAGTATAAACCATTTCCTCACTCGTGGCCCATTTAAATAAATCCCCCAGACTCGTCGGAAGCCTCATGAGCAACATCCCCAGATAGCACAGACCCAGCGTTTCAATCAATTTTGGCATCCTTTCCTCAGTCGCGATACTCCTCCGACTCCGTCTTGAGGAAACACTCTTTCCATCACTATCAGTGTTCTCTACCTCACTCGCTGAGCTGAACAATCCCCCAGATACGGATCCATAGCTTTTGTCTCCGGACTTGATTAACTTGCTGATTCTCAGACCCCACAGGTCTTTGACCACAGTCTCAAGCTCAGGCAGAAAGCCCTTCTCATTCACGAGCCAGTTGCATTGTTTCCAAAGTATCAGCTGGAAGCACTGCAAATACAGGTCGATGGCGTCCTGGCCGCTCAAGAGGCGCTCAACGCGTTCTTTTTTCTCTCGCTGCTTTCGCGACCTTTTTCCTTGAGTATTCCAATCATCCTCATCTATTTGCGTTTGTGTGAAACCCTATCGCTGGTCAGTTGAGCGCTACATTTTATGTTGTGGTGGACCAACCGCTTGTTCATGTCCTCGTTGACAGAATTTTTTGCCGTTCTCGATGTAGTATTTTCTTGAGCGACACCCTTCCTCGGTGCAACTCTCACCCCGGCGAAAGCGTTGGTACTCAATATGTGATGACATTTTCCTCGATATGTATGAGAAAGTACGGAAATAAACCAGGCGGGCGACCTCGGGACAAAAAAAAGGTACATGCGGCCGAAAGTTTCTACTAAAACGCCCTTGGAGGGGCTACCAGCAGCGGTTTAATTTCATTCACTTCACATGTGAATTTACGGCACGTCACATCAAATATCACAGTCTTAGGAGTATCAATAATAATTTTGTTTTGGAAAGCATCGATTTCTACAGAGATGTTGTTGCCACATCTCAAGTGCACTTTTTGACTACGCCGGCCAATCGTGATCATGTAGCATCGAGTAACAAGAGGAAGATGTCGTCCGCAAAGCCCAGATAAAAAATCAAATCTTTCAGAGATCCTCTACGCAACGACCTTTAAGAATGGAGATCCCGAGAGTCTGAAGATTCCACCACAAAGAGTATCCTCCGGACTATCGAGCCTGCAAACAAATCCAGTATGCCATCGCTGACAACAAGGTCGGAGTCGAATCGAGGAAATCTAAGAGCGAGGAGCCTCCTTGGCTTCAATAGCAAGTTGCTCGCCCATAGCAGTGAGGACAATAACGTCTGGAAGGCAGAAGTCAGTAAACCTAAATTGCTGTTATTTCTGTGATGGAAAATACTCACTGGTGTCTTTCTCTTCAGTGGTGAACAACTTCTCAATCTTATCACCAACATCTCCATCAGGAGTCTTAACATCGTCTTTGGTCTCTCCATCATCGGCCATCAAGGAAAGGAATCCATCATCGGAAATATCAAGCTGAAGGAGGGCCCGTTAGTATTTTTTCGCCAGGGCGCGCAGAAGCCTAGGGAGCTTACCAACTGGTATTCCTTGCGGATGACATTGGGGACGTCCATGTTGTGGGTGGATGGGCAGAGCTCTTCGAGTTTCTTGCCGGTGAAGATATCGATGGCGACAAGATGGACTTTGGCGTGACCGTGCTTGCCAGTCTTGGAGGTGGACATGTCGACGATCTTGCAAGGACGGTTCTTGATGCAAACGAAACCGTTCTTTCTCAAGGCCGAACATTGCATGGGGTAGGTGGCAGAGGCGCCTGCATCGGCGGAATCGAAGGTGTGCTCATGCTGTTACGATGTCCTGTTAGCTATTTCCTCCTCATGTTTGGATTCGTGACGTTGTCCCCAAAAGCCATGATCGATCTCCGAATGCGCCCAACCGACCATGGTGGGGTGTGCCTCGTGCGGGGTCTGGAAGAAAAAGTGAATAGTCTTACCTGCGCGTCGTCCGCCATCTTGAATGAAGTTGCAAGGTAAAGATGGTATGAAGAGGAGATATGGGCAGTTGGGTATGGCGAGGAGACCAAGGAGAGGAATAGATTGTCGGGAGGATGAGGTGGGTGGATTGCGACTTGGGTTGGAAGTAGAGACTTTCGAGTTTCGAGAAATGTGCGGCTAGGCTAAATATTGGGTCGGTCAAGCTTTGGGCCAATTAAGCGGGGTCAATTTGGAGGCTGGTTAGGGCGGCGGATGAATAAAAATAGCTGTACCAACTTGTGATTGTGACACCATTAGTTGTTCCAAATCAATTGTTTGAAGGTTCTCGAACACCCTTTTGTTTTCTCGAAATTCCTGGGATAATTGCGTAGATTTTACTACCTATATGCGATTGCCATGGAACGACTGCCGCTTTAATTCTCCGTCGCAGCCTAGTACCTTGAGAGCTATGAAGGCGGGTACTTTCGACTACTCGGGAAACAAGAATATGAGGTAGGTAACCCCCAAGTAGAGACTTTGACTCATTCAACTATACGTACTTAATTATACTATCAAAGCCTAGATATTGGTGACCCAGACCGAGTGAGTAAGTAGAGTATGGAGCAGATGGACCGGAGTCTAGCCCGGTTCTTTGCCGTAGGTTAATTTGGAATATTCACCTAACCATGTAGAGAAATTGTCCTAGATACATTCAAACAAGTATTTAGTTGTCTGAGATCATCTAGGTTGAGATGTTGAATTCTTCTAAGTAGACTAAATAACTAGGTAGATAATTAACTACTGTATGGATGGTTCATATACGAGTACGGAGACCTAATTAATTTGCTGGTGTTAAAATTTACTGTGAGAACGACAGCTAAAATTAAAAGCGACCCAGCTTCAATACTCACTCAATAACTTCAAAGATCTTCTTGCATCAAGTGCCGTTCCTTCAAACGCTCGAGTGCCGCCTCAATCCTACCCAAGCTAACTCGTTTAAGAAACCTTCAACTCCTTGAACCTGGCCAGGCTTCGGATTGACGCATTCCGCCCCGTACCCCAATTGCTCACCCACGAATAGTGCTTCCACTCCGCCATGGTTCTGCCAGTCTCCGAGAGGCTTGATATTTCACGCTGAGAACCGGTCTTGATGCCACGAGGAGGAGGGGGATATGTGGCTCGACCGGTTATCGGGGCATTCGACGCCTGCATCTGCTGGTTCTCCACCACCAGCAAACAGGTCCTACTCTCCAGCACCACGTCGGCAGAGTAATCTAGGACCTTCTTCCACCCTACAAAGACCAGGCTTCAATCCTCGGTCATCCTCCCTATCCCTGATTTCAAATGACTCTACAACGTCTTTGTTGTCCTCTCGACGACCCAATGGCTCGAACCTCAAAAGAACAGCGACCACAGTAGATGCGCCAAACCCGCTAGATGTCCTGGATAAGATTGTGGGAGATGATGTATTGTCAGCGCGAAAGACTCTGATAGAGAAGGAAGCTGCTGAAGACTTCGAACTCGAGCTGGATTTCGATGGCCTTGGACTACACGAAATAGCGGAGGATCAGCGAACATTGGGGGGAATTGTCTCGCAGAGTGTAGAAGAATGTATGCTTCCCCATGGAATTCTTGGATGGACAAATACTGACATTCTATTTTAGTTGAGAGAGACAGATTCAAGTTTGATAGTCTGCACCAATCGATCCATGACTGCGACGAAGTG
This sequence comes from Hymenoscyphus salicellus, assembly GCA_001414355.1. NCBI lineage: Eukaryota > Fungi > Ascomycota > Leotiomycetes > Helotiales > Helotiaceae > Hymenoscyphus > Hymenoscyphus salicellus. The sequence continues at coordinate 21,158 of LLCD01000231.1, forward strand.
CTGAACAGTGTTGAACTCAACCTAAATAGTTTCCAAAATGACCTGGCTGCGGTCTCGACCGAAATAGAGACATTACAAGCACGTTCTACTGCCTTGAGCGTTAGATTGGAGAATCGAAAATTTGTAGAAAATGGCTTGGGCCCTATTGTGGAGGAAATCAGCGTATCCCCGGCCGTTGTCAGGAAAATTGTTGAAGGAACTATCGATGAGGCCTGGGTTAGAGCTTTGGCTGAAGTCGAGAAACGTTCCAAGGCCATGGAGGCCAAGTCAAGGGAACACAGGAATATAAAGGGCATTGATGACCTCAAACCACTATTGGACAATCTCACCAAGAAGGTCTGTCAAACTGCAAGTATATCATGGCCCTACTGACTTTTCCTAGGCTCTCGAGAGAATCCGAGACTTTCTTGTTGCCCAAATCAAGGCATTGCGTTCACCTAACATCAATGCCCAGATCATACAGCAGCAGCACTTTATTAGATACAAGGATTTATATTCGTTCTTGCACAGGCATCACTCTAAGCTAGCTGAAGAAATCGGTCAGGCTTACATGAATACGATGCGATGGTACTTTTTGAACCAGTTTACCCGTTACCATAAAGCCCTTGAGAAAGTCAAGGTCCACGTGCTCGACAAATACGATCTTCTCGGGCAAGATGATGGAACTCGAAAGACAAATATTTTATCAAGTTCCAAAAATGCTGGCCCACCACACGACGCATTCAATCTGGGTCGCCGAATCGACCTTCTCAAGACCCCCAACCAAACAGCACTTTCCTCATTCTTAGCAGAAGAGGATAAGTCGACTCATTACCTGGAATTTCCATTCCGGAATTTCAATCTCGCACTTGTCGATAATGCTTCAGCGGAATATTCCTTTCTGACCTCTTTTTTCTCGCCAGCCCTGTCATACTCAGTTATATCTCGGCATTTCAACTACATCTTTGAACCCACATTCAATCTCGGGTTTAACCTCTCGAAATCTCTTTTCCACGAAACATATGATTGCTTGGGACTTCTCTTATGTGTGAGATTAAACCAACACCTTGCATTTGAGCTACAACGACGCAAAATTCCGGCTGTCGATGGGTATATCAACGGAACTAGGATGACGCTGTGGCCACGATTTCAAGTTATTATGGACCAACACTGTGAATCAGTTCGGGCAGTCACCAATGGCGTCTCCACGCGCAAACCATCAGCTTCCGAACAAGCCAAACAATCTGCTGCTCCGCACTTTATGACACAACGCTTTGGACAATTTTTGCACGGCATTCTAGCATTAAGCACTGAAGCAGGTGATGATGAACCTGTATCAACAAGCTTGATCAGACTTCGAAGTGAGATCGAAGCATTTTTGACCAAGACAAGCAAAGGGTTTGGCGATGCAAGGAAAAGAGAACGTTTTCTTTACAACAACTACTCGCTGATTCTCACTATTATTGGGGACGTTGAAGGAAAATTGGCTGTTGAACAACAAGAGCACTTTGAGGGACTGAAAACAGCATTTGCGGGAACGTAGTTAGATTCTTAGATCCATACCCTGTAAAATACAATCTATTTCTAACTATCTAAGATTTTCCCAAGTGTATCTGTTACAAAGTTATACTGTGACAAGTGACCCCAGAAGCCGCCTAGTAAACCAGATTGCTTCCCGGCCCAGAAAGAAACCAGCCCGATGAAAACAGCCAATCCAACAGTCCGAGCAGGTTTTCTATATCCCCAAAGCAACTCGAATATCTTGTCACGTTGTTCTGCCCATTCCAATTCCCTGACTTGTTTCTCAAAATATGCTTTGCCATCATCTAGTGTTTGGTTTAGAACTTGATCGGGCCGTAGGGCCGTTTTCATAAC
>LLCD01000232.1:0-22983 GCA_001414355.1 Hymenoscyphus salicellus
GTCTGAGATTGTGTTAGTAGGGCTATGGGAGGATATAGAGTTGGGTATCAGAGGTTTAGGTCATAGTGGGTGGAGGGGAGGTTGCCCTAACGCCTTTCCGTGAACAATACAAAGAAACAGCAACTTTCTCCCTTTCTCCCCTCTTCTTCACTTGGGTGGCAGGTGTAAATTTGTACAAGATAAAGTCAATTTAAAAGTGCTTAGGAAGAGGTGGTGATAGTTAAGGGATTCCCTCGAATAAAAAATACTGAACTTACCCAATACATCGCTATAATCCAGAACGCGACTCCGAGAAGTCCAGCACTTGCCATAAATGGTGCCCTTTTCGTCCCAGTCGCCTGTACTAACCACTCACTGAAGACTCCTGAAAAGATGGCTACGACGCTGTTCAAGGTTGTCATAATCCCATACATACTGTTCAAACTCGTCCCAGCTTGATCCACACGCCTTTTATGGAATTCGGTGACCATCCAGCTCTCGAATGCGCTGTACATCAAGCTGGTACTTAGCCCACCAAAGACTCGACCGAAAAAGAGAGCCGGTAGGCTAGGTACAAGCGTCGAGAAACAGGCAGTGGAGTAGGTGATGCAGAATATCAAACATGCTGTCTTGCGACCGTTAGCATCTGCGAATTGTCCGACAAAGTAACCAGAGACAGCCCCGGAGAGGAAACCCGTCACGAAGAGGAGGCCAACGATTCGTTCTTCGAGACCGAATTGATCTTTGTAAAGACTGTACACGTATGGTCCTTGAAAGTTGTAAGCAACAATTTGATTCCAATCTACGTATCAGCATACCTTGAAGCCAATCGGATCCCATCACCAAGCAATATACAGTGAGAAATAGCCATTGGAATTCTCTGGCTTCAGCTTTTGCCCGAGGAGTAACCACAGGTTGGAGCAATTTCTCCTCCAGCCTGTCTTCGCGTTTGCGATATTGTCGCCACGTCAAGAGACCACATCCTGATATCAGGAAGATAAATGCGGAGTCGTAGAAATTCATCGCGAGTTCGTACTTCAAATTAATAACTATGCAAGCCAGAAAGAAAGGGAGAGAGACCGCAATTATGAGAACAGAACATCAAACAAAAAAGAAAGAAAGAGACAGAGCTCCAACTAGCATAGCATTTGCTAGCCAGCTGTTGGTGTGTTCAACCACTTGGTGTGAGACGTGGATGTGAGACAAGGCATTGACAAGGTCTGATCCAGAGAGTGTTCCCAAATGCCAAGCATTTAGACCGCCAGAAATCAACACTAGTCCCAAAATGAGGATTCTGCCACAGCGCAGCATCACCTCTCAGATCTCTTTGTCCAGCTTCTTCTGGCAGCACAATCATGGATTGGTAACATGAACTGAATTACACTAGATGGATGGCGACTGGGAGGAAGTAAGTTATTTCTCTGTTCAAAACCTCAATTCAGGTGGCAGATTCCTTGATATCTCGGCTTTTAGGCGGGGCAGCCTTGACTGAACCACTTCATACTGGAATGCTGTTTTTTGCGACTCATATACCACATACTGATATTTTTTCCCTTCTAGGTCGGGCGTCTGCTCCTCCCACCACCGGGGCAGAATGCTGTCCCTACACAAGTGATTTCCACCGCCTTCGACACGGCACAAGAGCTCATCTGGGCTGGAAACGAGTTCGGTCGCGTCTCGAGTTTCTACGGCACTGAGCTGACACGATACACATCTTTCAAAGCTGGCGATGGTCTCGTACGCCAACTGTTAATACATGATAAGGGGGTGATAGCTTTGTGCGAGGGCAGTGTGCACATGGCAACGAGAAGGGGCCCTCCAATATGGCACATAACGTACGGTTGCATACCAATTGAATGAATGGGATGGAAACTGATTAGCAATAGTCATGATGAAATGAAAGATTTACGGTGTATGACTTTTACGTCTAAAGGCACCTCGGAAATATTGGTGGCGGGATGGCAGGAACAGATGTTTACCATTGACGTGGACAAGGGGACTATCACAAAACAGGTAGAAGAGCACATAGCCCTCCTCCGGATTCTAGAGATTTCAGCTAAAGTATTAGATCCCAACATCTGATCACTACACCATATTAAAACGAAGTCGATATATATGCGCCGCGACTCGGGTTGGATCAGTCAATATCCTCGATTCAACCACCTTCAATCTGGTCAAGACCTGGAATGCTCATGCATCACTTATTAATGATATGGACGCTCAGCATGATTTTATTGTCACCTGCGGCTATTCTCTTAGGCAGCAACAGCAATACATGCTGGATCCTCTTGTCAATGTATTTGACTTGAAAAATATGAATTCCATGTCCCCGATTCCCTTTCCTGCTGGAGCAGCCTATGTTCGAATGCATCCCCGCATGTCAACTACGAGTATTGTCGTGTCCCAAATCGGCCAAATTCACATTGTCGACTTGATGAACGTAAACACCAGCAATGTAAGACAAGCAAATGTATTATCATACTTGACGATGATGGAAATTGCCCCGTCTGGTGAGGCTATTTTGTTAGCAGACCCAGAGTGCAATTTACATCTTTGGGGATCACCTTCTCGAGTAAGATTTGCGGAGCTCAGTAATCCAGTCGAATTTGCTGATGCTGAAGAAACCCCACCATCATTGGACTGGAAAGTTGATACGTGAGTTTTCTTCATAAAATTTATGGTACCTTCACTGACAGGTAAAAAGACCCTTAAACAGTATAGGCATGCCATATTACCGTGAGCAATTGTTGTCTGCATGGCCAAGTCATATGATATTCGAAATTGGTGCACCACCACAGAAAATTGACCCTCAAGTGGTGGCTACTTTAAAAACCACAGAATGGGGTGCATACAGTCGAAATACCCGTGGCGTGAAGAGAAACCAGGTGGAAAACACCAGAACTGCGGAAAAGACATCTTCAAGCCTACAAGCTCCAAAATTCTTGAGTGAAAAGGCTAGAGAGTCGGCCAGCGACCCAGTTGTGGAACGCAGGATAAGTGACGTTGCTGATGCCATTGGGGCCACAGAATTATCAAGCATGAAGGCAGAGGTTCCTGTGATGTATCGGAATGTGGAGATCAAATATAGCAAGTTTGGAGTTGACGATTTCGATTTTGGGTGAGTGATTCTACGGCTATGCTCACAATATATTTGCTAACAATGCGCTCAGATTTTACAACAAGACAGCATATTCCGGTCTTGAAATTCATATTTCGAATTCGTACGCCAATCCGCTGCTGCAAGTCATGCACTTTACACCCTTGATGCGGAATCTGGCATTGCAGCATACGGCAAGCGCATGCATCAACGATTTATGCTTACTTTGTGAAATGGGATTTTTATTTGACATGCTAGAAAAGGCAGAGGGGTCTATTTGTCAAGCCACCAATATGCTCAAGACATTTAGCAATCACCCTCAAGGTAAGTGACGACCATCTTTGCGGGCCGAGTCTCACTAACACCATTTCACAGCTGGCCCATTGGGGCTTCTTGAAGAAGATGCACCCGGGTCATCGCTCACCACTATGTTGCAGGGGTTAAATCGATTTTTACTCGAAAGAATCACGCACGACTATCGAAGCATACCCCCCTTTGCTCCGGCCCTCGATCATGTATGGATGGAATCCAAAGAATCAGTTTATGCTGAATTACTAACGAAATACAGGTTCTGGCCACTTCAGCAACCACTGCGATTCGTTGTATGAACTGCAGAAGTGAACACACCCGACCTGGCACAACTTTTGTCAATGAATTGCTCTACCCTTTACCAGTTTGTAATCATCATCCATATGCGAATGTGAGCTGACTGTTTTAGAAAATTGCTGTGCGGAATGCCAGAGCTCCGAAAGTCTCATTTTGCCAAATATTAAAATCTAGCGTGGAACGTGAAACAACCAGTCGAGGATGGTGCAGTCGGTGCCAAAGATACCAGTCCCTCGCAACACGAAAAACAATCCACAGCGTTCCAGCTGTACTCATGTTAAACGCTGCCATAACAACCCCCGAAGCAAAACAGCTTTGGGCCACACCTGGCTGGTTACCCGAAGAAATAGGGGTAATTGTGGATCAGGGACAATTCTTTTGCTATCAAGGCGAGGATCTAAAACTTCACCTCCAACGGGGTATACACAATATTACAGTGTACTCTTTAATTGGCCTCGCGGCCGATATTGACAGTGGACAAAATCAAAAGTCCCATCTCGTTTCTCTTGTTAACGGTCTGTAGCACCACTCTTCCATTATATACTTTTGCTCATATTTTATAGTGGCACATTCTAGGCCCGAAGCTCCAGGAGAGAGTCAGTGGCATCTTTTTAACGATTTTTTGGTTCGGCCAATCCAGGCGGAAGAGGCTTTGACATTCAATACATCCTGGAAAGTTCCTTCTGTGATAGCATACCAAGTCAAGGTCGCCAATAATCGGATTGATAATTCTTGGAAGCAGAAATTGGATACATCACTGCTTTTTGTAGATCACAAGTAAGTTTCCGCACTTTGTCGAAAGGGCTTATCACTAACGAGATTCTCAGTAATAATCCAGGCGAAAAGACCTACCGTCCCCTGGTTCCTCAGGAAATACCAGGTGAGGGAACAATCGTAGCATTGGACACGGAGTTTGTCGCAGTCAGACAACCAGAAATAGAAATGAACTCGGACGGAGAACGAGAAACAATCCGACCTATCGTCTACGCACTCGCCCGGGTATCGGTTATCCGTGGATCAGGCGAAGACGAAGGCCTTCCTTTCATCGACGATTATATTGCAAGTAAAGAGCCAATCGTCGATTATCTAACCTCATACTCCGGTATCGTTCACGGAGATCTCGATCCCAGACTCTCAAAACACAACCTCGTGCACCTCAAAGCGGCCTACAAAAAACTCTGGACGCTACTCAATCTCGGCTGCAAATTTTTGGGCCACGGATTGAAGCAAGATTTCAGAGTAACCAATATCCACGTCCCCAAATCTCAAGTCATCGACACGATCGATTTCTTCTTCGTCAAAGCCCGTCTTCGAAAACTCTCTCTCGCTTTTCTAGCTTGGTATCTCCTAAAAGAGGATATACAACTGGAAACCCACGATTCCATCGAGGATGCGCGAACAGCACTGAAACTCTACCGCAAGTACCAGGAGTTCTCAGATGCCGGTATCCTGGAAACTATTCTCATGGATATCTATCGCACAGGGAGAGAGATGAATTATAAACCTCCGGCAGCGAAAAAGGATGGCCATCTAATTGAGAGAACCGAGACGCCACCTATTGTTCCTGACGGGAATGGCGGCTTGGGGGTCGGGAGAGGGGCGGGAGGGAGTAGTGGCCCTACGACGCCGGTTAGAAGGCCTGCTGGGTTGGCGCCTGGAACGGGATCGAGTTTCGGGAGTGGCTGGACACCTGGTAAGGGAGGCTTGGGGGCTGGAATTGGGGGAAGTCCGTTGAGGTGAGTCTGTGGAGAGAAGTGGGAGAAAGGGGACCTGCAAGGTAGGTAATTAGTAAGGCGAATGGGGTGAGGATGAAGGATTTTCATGTGGGGGAAGTTGATTAGTACTTACATAAAAAAAAATGACGTTTGTTTTCTCTTGATACTAGTTGGGCATCGATCCGAGGATGATTCATGATTGATGTGACTGGGTTTATGGTGGGCCGTTCTTCGTGCATTCTTCAGCCTCGAAATTGTGGACTTCAATAAAATCCAACGGTTTTCTGTAGCTGAAAGTCTAGAAGGCCCCAAGAAAACCCATCCATGTTTCTTCATGCTTTCTGGCGGTTGAAGGTGGGGATTCTTGGAATAACACACTGTCTGTCATTGGACAGGGTAGACTCGTCGTTTCTGCCGAAAGTAAGTTGGAGAACCACGAGTTGCAAGTGTATATCTGAAATGAGTACGTGTCAACTATTCATAGGACCCGAGTTGTTTATTCATGGGAATTGCCTAAATATCTTGTATTTTTCCGCAAGGTGTGGCTATTAGTAGGTAACCTACAAGTAGCTCGACTTTCTACAAGATGTTTCTACGGGGATTGGGTCTCAGTAGGTAGCCTATCAATAGCTGGAGTTTTATTTCTAGGCAGCTCAGGAATAGCTCGGGAGTCTGTATTTTTTCGATGGCTATATCTTATTCAAAGTGTTTCTATTCACAGATAGCCCGGAAAGAGTTCCATATTGAGTATAGTGCAATCTGCAGGTGACCTACTAATCGCAAACCCATTTAGCCCACAAGTAGATCAATGTGAATCGATAGCTTCTATGAGTAGTAACTGAACCTCAAGTCCATACATCCTTAAGCTCTTAAATTTGTGATAGCAGTAAGAAGAAAAAATATATATTCCAGGCTCGCTAAAGGTTTCACATTTCTTAAACATCAATTTTCAAATCTCTGAACTAGTCTGACTTTACCTCAACAGCCATCTAGTTCTTTTCGTATACAAATAGAACAGAGATGATAACGCCTCTTGTTCGCTAAACCTTCCGTCTCATCTATCATCACTTAATCTACACAATACACAAACACGTACCACTCCCTGCCAACCAACCCGACGGCCTTACCAAAGATCCAATCCAAAGAAAAACTGTATACTAAATCTGTACTCGCCCACTTACATACATTTACAAAACGCCCCTCCACGGCGTAAACAAAATACCACCCACACCACACAACCTCTCCCTCTCCTCGTTACCTCGTACATCACACGATACAACCCCCCTTGTAGTCCAATGCTCACCTACCACGAGGCAGCCACGCCACGGGCAGGCATGGGTATGGCTACACAAATTCATTTATTTTTTCTATTTCTGCAATCGAGATTTGGGTGGGTTTAAAAGCGGCGGTACAGAAATCATCCAATCCATGAACTCGGACAGTTTAGAACGAATGAATGTTCTTCGAGTTATTTGATAATTACCCTATGAACTTAGAACGACGAGGGTAAAGTAGACCTGCTACTCTTACAGCCAGTCTCCTGCCAGTCACCGGGGATTTTTCTTTTTTGGAAAGGAAGGACGCAGAAGTGCATCTATGCAAAGGAGAGGCGAGGAGAGCGGGACAAAGGGGATTAGTGAATGTCCGGCAGGAAGGATTGGGCTACATCATGTCTGCATGAAAAAGGTTGCTGGTGACATGCTGTTAGTTCTCTTTTTGATGCACAAGGTATCTTTTGAACTTGTTTGAATCCCGAAGAAAGTTGTGTTCGTCCTTAGACTTTCTTGAACTGGGTGCTCTGAGCACGGAAACTTTCCCTCTACTACCCAGAACCTGGTAACCTTAGTGGAAGGTTAAATAAACTTGAATATACCCTTTTTCGAACTTGGTAGCAATGGCAAACCTGGGGTACGTGCGCCTTTCAGTGACCCTTTCCAATACGTTTGGATATCTTTCAACAATTTCCACGTACAAACACACGTTCCTGAAGAAGAAAGCGACTCGCACGCTACAGAATTGGGGATCCCCAGACAGCTGGTAAACCAAAACAAAAAAACGGTGTGAACGGTGACATGAAAAATCCTTATTTTAGTCTTGTCTCTCTCCCTGGGCGGGACGTGACTCAGGTGAACCCTGCTTCGGGAAGGGAGAGGCTGGCAAAGGGGGTCTAGATCTACAAAATTTTGAAACATTAAAACTATATTTTTCAGGGATCAAAGAAAGAGAGAGGGGAAATTGTCGGTGAATGAGAATAGGATGTTTCAGCTAGCCACTTTTTAAGATATTGAGAGTTACATGAGTACCCGATTTTTTAATCGAATCTTGGAGTGAGTGCAGTGAGATCTTAACCCATGTATGCCATGCGAGCTATGCTTTGAGAGAATGTCGGCGCCGATTTACGGCGGATGGATAAGAAAGCACTAAGTTTAGAAAGGAAAAGAAGCGAGGACGAGAGAGGACCCTCTTGATCCCTATCAAAGACCCCCATTGATATTGTCATGGGGATAGGGTTCGGAGTTGACGATTTACAAGCTTCTTCTAGAATCAAGAAGGAAGGAATCCTTCTCTCGGTGATTTGATGTTGGAAGGGGTTGTTGGGGTCCAATGGATGGGATGCAGGTACGAAAAAGAAGTATGTATTGTATTCCTTCTGTTGGGGATATTTCTAGAAGTGGAAGAGATGTAGCTGGTCGGTCATATTCTTATGTAGCCTTGCATGATCGTCGGGGGTTCGACACGTGTGGTTTTTGTGCGTGTGGAGATATGTAAGGCGTGGCAAATTGAGGGGGACTCTTACGGAGGATTTCTCTTTTTCCACTTTCATTTCGTTACCAGAGCTAATCTTCTTCTAGACAACTTTCGATAGATTGCGAGGTTGCAATTGACTTGAATTGACTCGAAGCTTTGATAAAAGAACATGGTTTGAAAATTGTTATAATTATAAGTATTATACTATGAGTACGTATACATACCGTTTCTAAATTCTCACCCACGAGAAGGATTCCCAGAGTACCACGTTGGAATCCTTCGGTCGGATTGGGGTTTGTATCAAGCCCAAGCAAGCCTCATTGGGAATTTGACAGGCCGGGACTGGGGATTAATCGTAAACGATACGTCTCCTGTGGCGTTATCTTAGATCTGAGAATAGGGCCTGTCGGTGATTTCAAAGGAAATCGAGAGACTGTTTGGGAACGTGGCTAGGGAGGTGAAACATCTGGCTCACGATTTACCTTATTTTTGTAAAGCGGCGTAGCTGTTGAACCTGGGATAAACATACTCGTAGACACTGTTTCTCTGGAATAGAATCATTAGAAACTCTCTAGTGATCAATGATCAACAGTGGTCTTGTCTTCTCCAAATTGCTGGAACAGTAAGGTTGTCTCGGTAAATTAATTGGTTAGTTGACTTGAGTGCCACGAAGAGAAAACTCGTGATACAGGTGGTTGGGCGGGTAAGCAGGAGATCGTCAAGTTTTCTCGCTTTCAAAGAGAGACCCCTTTCCCACATAATCCGATTCATGCCTCCATTCGCGCTTCTGAAGAGCGGGTGGAGATGCTAGCTACCTTGAGACGGCCTTTCCCGCCGGTGGATTATGTCTGGTGTGCTAGGTCTTGTTGTGTGCAGAAGCGATATCTGGTGTTTCTGACCCTCTCTGCTCGCTCGTTCTCGTTCTGAAAGCAGAGAGAGACAGAGAAGAAATTCCCTTGACAAACACGTCTCGATTCCGAAGGATTCATGCATCTCAACTGCATTGCGGTGTTCCATTCTGCACCTCATATCTGCGCTGACGGGCTTTTGCTCTCACTCTTCACTCGTCCCACCGGCCAGCCTTTCTTTTTTCCCGGCCGCCTTCGCTTCTCTATTCAGCAGCCGCACCACCCACCACATGCTTGCCATGCGTTGAGAGGGTTTCCCATCTGCGATGCCACATGTCAGCCCAGATTAGAGTGGCTAAGAGTGTCCACTTTGCAGGGGAGCCATGGGTCAGAGTCAGCCGGTCCTAAAGGGGATCAGCTCCGAAGCTACACCACGCTTATCCAGCTAAGGCTATATTGCCGGTGCTATCTTCCTTGAGGGTGTTTAAGGTGGTTCTTGTTCAGTAGTTCTTGTTCAGTAGTTCTTGTTCAGTGGTTCTTGTTCATTGGTTCTTGTTCAGTGGTTCTTGTCCGGTGGTTCAGTGGTTCAGTGGTTCAGTGGCTCAGGCTGGGATGGATTGCGACGCTGGCACGTTGCTCACTCGCTGTAATCGCTGTAATCGCTGTAATTGTAGAGCCTGAGTTCAGTGGCCTGTCTGCCGTGTGCCCTGTCGTGAAGTGGTAGTACAGTAGGCAAGCAGCAGGTGTTGTGATGGTGCTTCGGTTGATGGCCCTTCGGTTGATGGCCCGTCTCCTGAATAATAATTGAGTCGAAGAGGAATTGACTTGGCGACTCAGGACTTAACTTTTTGACATCTCCCCCTTCGCGGCTTCCCTGTTTCTCAACAAGAGCCGTCCACTTGTGAGCAGCAGAGGCAGCAAATAAGCAAAGACTAGCTCCTTGAGCCCCAAACCCTCTCTCCTCAGAGCCAACCAAGCTGGCCCTCTTGTTTCGCGGGAGTCAGCCATTTCCCTCCCACTCCCTCCACACCCACGAGGCGACGAACCAGCCAAAAGCCTCCGGAAAAGCAAAATCAACCAACGAGCGGGAGGCGGCACTGTGCTGTGCTGGACGTGCTGGGCCGTAGACTGTATCCCCTCTGCCCTGCAGCACAACACATGCACTTGCTGTACGGTGAATGCCCTGATATTGGCCCCCGTTGACCCCGTCAATCTAATCAGTCACTCACTCAGTCAGTCATTTGATTTCCGGCCTTGCAAGCCTGCTGCTACAGTCTACAATACAGGCCACCCACTACGGTACCTCTCCTCTCCTCTGCCTCTCACAGCTGAGAGAAGCTTATGCCAATTCCGAGCCACAGCAAAGCCAACCAGCAGCACAGAAGCGGTCGTCTAAAACATTCTACGCTGTTTCGGAAAGGTCTAGAAGGAAGATCCCATCGCTGAATCTGAGTCTTGAGCACTTGCACAGCATTTAGTGTCGCCATCGACGTAGTACCACCACGACACCTCAACGAAGCCCAGTGCTCCCTAACCTGCCTTGTGTCGCGGTCGCCAAATTTGGGTACACTATCACCCACGCATCCCCCATCCACCAGATTGGATCAGATCAGCATTACCTACTCGACTCGACTGCCCTCGCTTCTACCCTTCCGGTCATCGATCGTCCGCCGCAGGAAGACCAGAATCTGTAGGCAGCACAAGGCAATCTGAACCTCGAGCAACAATCCACCAATTCACCTGCACACGGATACCTGCCCCCGGAATTCTCCTGCATGAACACTGCCTTCCATTCGAACATGCCTACGGGCAGAAACACGAAAGTCAAGATACAATCCGCCCGGTAGACCACTTGGTCACAGACGGTCGTCAGAATGGGAAACTCGCACGGAAAGCAGGTGTGCTTCGATGATGAGGGTAAGTTGGGTCACGTCCTGGGGGGATGCAATTGGGAGAAGCCCCTCAATTGGTATATCAAGAGTAGCATTGCTACAGCGGTACTGTCGCTGGCACATTGAAGCTCTTGCTAACAGATATTTGATACATATAGTAAACCTTAACCATTTCCGATTACTGCGTGTCGTGGGAAAAGGTGCCTTTGGAAAGGTTCGAATTGTGGAGCGCAAAGATACCGGGTTGACGTTTGCATTGAAGTACATTCGGAAAGATGAAGGTCGGTCAGCACGCTTTCCCGCAGCATCTAAGGTTACTGACATGACGAACCTGCAGTGGTACGTTCCGAGAGCGTAAGGAATATCTTGCGAGAGCGGCGAATGCTTGAGCACTTAAACTACCAGTTTATTTGCAATTTGCGCTACAGTTTTCAAGACATTGAGTACATGTAAGCAATAATTGCCCTTCCGAAATTGACATTGTGCTAACGTTCCTTGCAGGTACCTGGTGGTGGATTTAATGAACGGAGGCGATCTGCGATTCCATATTTCGAGAAAGACGTTTACAGAGGAGGCGGTTAAGTTCTGGATTGCGGAATTAGGCTGTGCCTTGAGATATATTCACAACCAGGGAATCATTCATCGAGATGTCAAGCCGGATAACGTACTGCTGGACTCGGAGGGACACATTCATTTGGCAGATTTTGTTAGTGAGATGAATTCCTGGGGGTTGGGTTTATGCTGACTTGAAGTAGAATGTTGCTTCTGATTACACAGGACGTCAACTAACAAGCAAATCCGGAACTCTCGCATATCTTGCACCAGAAGTCTACTCGGGACATGGCTATGGACCTGGTGCTGATTGGTGGTCTTTGGGTGTCTTGTTTTATGAATGCATTTATAATAAGGTGTGTAACCTCCGCTTACAATAACTATATCAGCAACTAATTTTGCAGCGACCATTCGACGGAAGCACTCATTCCACTTTAGCTGCGCAAATCTCCAAAGCCCAACCTAACTTCCCCGTTACCAACCCTCCGGTATCCATGGTATGTTTACATGCTATTAGTTCGGCACTCGAAATAGATCCGGCTCAGCGGATTGGATCGATGAGCTTCGACAGCTTCGCGGATAATCCTTTCTTTAGAGATATAGACTTTGAGGCGCTTGAGAGGAAGGAGGTTGAACCAGTTTTCATACCATCTGGGGAGAAAACCAATTTTGATGCTACCTATGATCTCGAAGAATTGCTGCTTGAGGAAGCACCCCTCGAAGCACGAGCACGGCGCCAAAAGCCAAGAGAGCAACTTAGAGAAGATGCCACAGATAAGGAGATTAGGGAAGATGAGCTTTACCGGTTAATCGAGGCTCAATTTACTGCATTCGATTACACGCATGCAGCTTTCGAAAAGTATGTATCAATTTTACGATATTATGGTTTCTTGCTAATTGTTCCATAGATATGCAGAAGGCCAAGAGCCGTTTCCTGCAACCAACGATAGCCCCGTCGAATCTACACAATCGCCAAAGACAGGAGCCCCATCAGAGGGAAGTGTTGCAGATAGCGTGGCTGGAGGTAGTAGCAAAGGAAGTGCATCCAATACCGGTATACGGCCGGTCTCCTCAAAATTGCGTAGAAAGAACTCAAAGTCTCAACCATCCTCGACTTCGGGTTCACCCCCAACGGACCCTCCTCTACCAAATGGAAAATCGCCAAAGGCAGTCAATACACGACAACACTCCAACTCCAAACCCCCCATTTCCCCATACCAACCTTCATACAACAGTAGTAGGACAACCCAACGACCACCTGGAGGATCAAGGAAGGAGTCCATGGGAGGAGGCATGCAAGTTGTGTTGGGTGAGACTGGAAGTTGGACTGAGTTGGCCAAGAAAGATGCTACTCTTCCCCTCGACGCAAAGTTAAACGAAGATACCAAACCCAATGGCATGTTAGGCTTCCTAAGTCGGAAGAGAGGCCGCGGTCACAGTCCGAAACCACAAGAGCGGGGAATTTTGGGCAAGGAGGGGGCGAGAGTTGTTATCAACAGCGGGGCGACGGTTAAATGAACGGCTGTTTTCGACTGCCTTTCTTGGCAACATCTTTTTCAATCATACCCTCGGCATCATACGACTCTTCGATTTGAGTCACGAACTCCTGGAGAAAGCATATTTCTTTTTATCGATTCCTCAGAAGATCTTCCCTCTCCACAAAGCAATGTGACATACTTGGGCGGCCGGGACCTGGACGAGGTTGTATTATGGCGGGCATTGCATTTGTACATTTCGGAAGCGGGAGTTTTTATACGTTTCCTTTTTACTTTGTCGAGCTCTTTTTTTATTTTTATTTTTACTGGGATCTCATCTCTCGGACCTTACGACTGTTTTACGCCTCTCTACGCAAATTTATCATCTCTCTCTCTCTCTCTCCTACAAAGCATATCGAGTTGTCATTAGCATTTGGGAGGAAATCGTCCAGTCAAAGTCAGCGAGTGCGGGTGGGTATCAGTGAAGTATAGATGGATTGGATTTTGCGATGTGATGTTTCTCATTATTCTCATTTTTTCCCGTGGCCTGAGTGCTTTCTCTTTTCTAATCTGTGGATTTTTTGAATGGGTTTGTGTGTAGAGGTATGCGCGTTTGATAGACTGAGAATTTGGGAGTTATTTGAGGGCGGGGGGGATGCGCGATTAACGGACTGAGGCCAGAGGATGAGATGGGGTGGGTTGGTTTGGAGAGGGGGAGAGAAATTTGAATGGAGAAAGCAGGCAAACGATAGGCAGGCAAGCAAGCAAAATAACGAGAAAACTTACTTGGCCGCATGCAGATATTGGATATTGTTTTTGTGGTCTCCGAGGTAGGGGTGGTGCTTCCTTTTTTTGTTTGTTTTGTTGTGCGTAAGATGATACCAAAACTTTTCCTCTCTCAATCTCCTGCTCTATTTCTACTTGGGGGATCTTTTTTGGATGATAAAATGAAGGGGGCACCTTTGGGAATACGGACTTCGACTTTCCCTCTTGGGTATGCATGGGTGGGTTGGGTGTGTTTTGTACAATGGGGAAATCAGAGAAATTTCGATACCAGACTGGCTTTTTTCATTGGTTTACTCTATCCTCATTACTGTGTTCACATCCATCGTCCTAAATTCTCCAGCGACCCTAATATCCATCCACGTGCTTCCTACCTCACTCCTTAAAACCCCATTTAAACTCGCAAACAAAACAAGCAAAAAAGCCAAGAATCACTCAAGCTTTCCACTTGAGTGGAGCTGTTTGTTGTCTCTTTAGTGCTTGTGGGTGGGAGGGCTGATTTGAGGATGGGGGGGGGTGGGAAGGTGTGGTTTTTTCTATGGGTTGATGGGTTGTTTTAGTGGTATGTGGGATAGTTAGTTTACTGAGGGGTTCTTTTGCTGTCGAAATTGGGTTTGGTTTCGAATTTGGGGCCTTCGGTGTAAAAAATGAGTAGAGTGCTACTCGAGTAGTTCGGGCTGGTTCGGACCGATATTCTGGAGAGTAGGTCCTATTATCAGCGTAGGGGTAGAAGGTCGGAGTAAGAGTTTTCTATAAATAGTTACAAGAATTTATAAGGTTATATCTCTTTAGAAGAGAAAGAGAGATAGAGAGAAGGAAAAACTTGCTAGTTCTTAAGAATACCCAACTAAAATGATATTCTTTAGGCTTGTATTTTTATAGTACTACTATTTAAAAACTACTCAAGTACTACTCGAGTAGTAGTGAGTACTTGAGTAGTTTGTGCTCACACTGGGGGCCTTTGTTTTCCCTTTGTTTCTTGGGTTATAGTGCAGGGGAAATGTCAGTTTTATTTTAGTTTCTAGGCTAGAATGTAGTATTGAGAGAGTTATTGATTGGTTGAAAGAGGACGGAAATGGGAACAAGGCAATAAAGTTTTCTATGGCTGTTTGAGATGGGTTCTGAGGTTTGGTATTGTTTAAAATAGGCGGTGACAGGGAATTTGTGGAGTTTTGGAAAATGGTTGGGTACTACTTGCTGTTTTGTGAACTTATGTGTGAGGGGGGGGGTTGATTTGAATTGATGAGAAGATGTAGAGCTTGGAAGTTGAAGGGAAGGAGGGGCTGCTGTGCTGTTGGTAACAAGTGGTGTATGTTTCTATTCTTGTGAAAAGGGAATGGTTGTACGGAGAATAAGTAGCTGGATATTTTGAAATGTAGAGGCAATATCACGCAAGAACAGATAGGTAAACAACCGTGGACTTGGAATTTATATTTCGCCTCGCCTTGTGTGTTTTTAAGTAGGTAAGCTAGTCTTTTGGATATAAGTAGGGAGTTCGGAATCGAAGATCTAAGTATCAGCACTTAGAACTCTGGAAAGTATTGGTGGGTGACGCATTTCTATATTGGGGACAAGATCTGGGAACTAGGAATATATTATGCGCAATTTTTTCACAAACGACATGAAGAACTAGCTTTCGACATTGTGCAAATCAATTGAGGGAATCACTTTTTACCGAGTAATCCTCTTACCTCCGAAACTTTTTCTACCCTCGAATCCTGGATTTCATGATTTCTCGCTAACGTGGTCTTCTCGGTGATCCGGAGTTTGTGAGACGATTACTTCTGCATGGTATCCAAGAATGTTTGTGTATTGAAAATGTCACAGTTCTTGTTCTTTGTGGCTACAAATACCATGAAATACTTGTCTGCTCTTATGGGAGTGTCATAGGGGTTCGCAGACAAGTGCACCAGTGACACTCGAATGTAGCACGCCGAATAAGTGTTTGAAGTGTCCCTAGAAATTTGCTTTCAAGAGAGAATAGTAAGGACCAACTTATGATTTCAAAATTATATTGAATTTATCGAGCTTCCCATTCAGTCTAACCCATCAGTTCATCCGGTTCCATTCTCGCCTTTTGGTTGTGGTCTTGGAATGCTTTCACTGTTTGGATTTGATTCCAACCTTTCTCCTTGACCATCGCCTTGAACTTAACATAATTCAACCAAATCGAGTGCTTCCAGCACACCGTGTTGAGCTTCTTTACGTCGTCCTCGTTCAACCCTGCACAGTCCTTAATTTCTCTTCGACTGCTTAATCTCCTAACACCCTGAGCGACGCCTTCGGCAATTGCAACCTCCTCACCGGCGTACCCGATCTCATCCTCGTTGTCATGTTGTATCTTTTTTTTCTTGGCCGCTGAAAGTTTCTGCTGGCTTGCATTCTTCCTCTTTGCTGGAGACCCAGCTAGAGATTCGATGCCATGTTGTTCGCTGACGTACTTGCCTGGTATAAACTCGAAAAGGTTATCCGCAACAATGGTGAAGACCCGGGTCATATCTCGAGGAAGGTAGATGGTTGTCAGTGCTTCCAGATAGATTTTATGATTGCCGCCGAAGGTTTTCTCCAAAGCCATGATATACTTGGTGACGTACTCATGGTCAAGACCAAGTTTCAACAAGCAACATATGACCTCTTTGTACATCTCTTGCGATATTTCTGGTCCGTCGATTGTCTCTTTTCGGTAACCGAGCCAATCTTGTCATGTTGGGATTCTTGGTAGTCCTACCCCAGTTTATCCAAGTAACGATGCCTTGATCTTGTTCGTCCAGAAGTCTTCCCCTGCTGTCTGGACCTAGTGGTACTATATTGGTCACGGCCTCGGACTCAATGAGGATTCTTGGTTGGCCTGTATGATTGAGAGTGATCAGAGAATCGAAATGAGCCATCTTGCTATTCTATTCAAGTCCGCTCATGTTCCTGCATAAGACTTTGCCTGAGGTGAGAGTGAATGAACCACCAGGTAGAGCAAAATGGTTAGAAACTCATCCGAGCGAGAAGTATACTTTTTGTTTGAAGAGAATCCTGGTGCCTTATAAGTCGGTGGAGGTGGTGGAAGGAAGAGTAGATCTCGTGGAGTTGTGATGGTGTAAAAGTGTAGTTCATGAGCTGGTGTTTGAAAAACCACGTACTATTGATGCTTTCATCAAAATCTTTGAAAGACCTTTCCACTCCTTTTCCGCTGCCATGAATAAACTCTCCTAGGCAAAGGAAGCAGTCATGACTGACATCGAAAAAAAAACTTCTTGCAAAGGATATAATTAAATCATATCTTCGAAATCGAAACATGAATTCCGTCCTCGATTTTGGCTGAATAGAAGGGGCGCCTGCACTTGAGAAAAGTCATCACAAGCCTACAAGCTTTACGCGAATCCGCTTCCGCAACTACGAATGGACTCATTGCAGGTTTGGTGAAGAACTATCTATGTCTGACTGCCCTTTAAATCTCATATCACTTCGCCGCAAGCGGATTATAATAGCTGTAGAATGAGCTATGCATTCGAGAGTATCTGTTGGGTAGGAGCGGCGCAAGGAGAAAGGTGCACATTCTATTATTATTTATAAATGAGCATACTTTTGGAATAAAAGAAATATCTATTCCTCCTCAAATATCATATCCTCAATCTCCACATCCAAACCTCGTCTAGCTGGCCGAACTAGAGTTGTGATTTCTTCCGAACACATTTACTACATTTGCAAAGTTTTGCTGTATTTGATTTGCATTTCTTACATATGCAAAGATTTGTTGTGGATGTTTCAGAGGAATATCAACTGCCTTTCGTAAGACGCGTGGATGACGAGGACGCAACCAAGCAAGAAAACCAATTGCAATCATGAAAACACCAATCACAACACCAACGATAGTACCTGCGAGCTCACCAGGACTTAGGGGCTTCTTATCTGCATTTTCGGAAGGGGATGGGTTTGGAATGGGCAGCGTAGCTGTTGAGTGCCCGGATGAAAATGACGATCCCAAAGTTGGCGGTGCCGTTATTGAAGAAGTGTATGAAGTTGGCATCAAGTTCGGTGGCGTTGTCAGTAAAGATGTAGTAGTACTCGCTACCGTTGCCGATGAAGGGCTTTCCCGATAAACAACTGGCGCAGAAAAATTACAGCCAAAAGCAAGAACCAAGGAGGTGGCATAAACGTTCTCTTTGATAGTGATAGTCCCGCATGTTTGTGCTCCGGTACTATAAGCAAATTAGTACAAGCGGTCAAAATCTGGACATTCATGATTAACTGACCAAGTGGACCAAGCTGCATTATTTCCAGTGCCGGAACAACCATCTACAAGGGAGGTGATCACTGGTGTAGGTCCTGCGCATTGTGGTCGAGATAGAGTTTGGTTTTCAACCACTGTGAAACATGTCCTTGTTGGTCTACATTTCCATTCAGCATCCATCTCAATTTAGTATCTTTTTCTCATGCAAATACACCTTGAGGATCCATGATGGGGCAAAACTCACAGGTACTGCTGCCGAATTGCATGGTCCAACCCCACGTAGGCAAACTTTTTGTGTTCCAATAGATGTTGACTACTGCTGTAGTATTGTTGTTATTTGGTATGATGAAATTTCAGTCGAGACATTTCTAGTCTCCTGTGAAGATATATGAATGAAAGTGAAGAGAAACCAGAGAATAAATCTTGTTAGCATGATGGCCAAGAGACTTGGGTTCCACAACGGCAGTGCCAGCCACCGGAAACTCGAAAGTTCTGAAAAGAGACGTGAAGAAAAATAAGAAATAAAGAGCTTTTTGACACCAAAAAATATAACCAAGGTTTTCCAGAAGTGAGAGTCATTATTAGCGCTTAAGAATATCGGTGGTTTGGTGTGCAACATTCCTACGGCACAGTACAATTAGAAGCTTCAAATTGAGGCTATCAAATAAAATTTCAAAGGAGCCAATTGTAAGCTCACCTGCGTATACTATTATCAGCTGCTGGATTTGAGTGCTGCGCATGTTGGAAGTGGTCAGCAACAAAGTTGGCGCTTAGATGTTATGTTTAGCTACCTCATTTCAATTTGGTGGCCCTATGACCTAAGCGAGGGGGTGGCTCAAGGCGCCTATTTTCCTCACAGCCTTGCCAATATATGTTTTCAAGGGAGCGTAATTATTAAA
This sequence comes from Hymenoscyphus salicellus, assembly GCA_001414355.1. Lineage (NCBI taxonomy): Eukaryota > Fungi > Ascomycota > Leotiomycetes > Helotiales > Helotiaceae > Hymenoscyphus > Hymenoscyphus salicellus. The sequence goes on from LLCD01000232.1 coordinate 18,817, forward strand.
TTTTGGATATGAAATTGCCAGTAAGATGTGATTGCATAATTATGTAAAATACTTGGAACATGTTCGAGTGAAATGTTACTGATTGTTCGAGCGGGCTTGAATAACGAACCGTAATTGATTTCGATTGTCCGCACAATCGTCTGTTTTCTCTACACCAACGTTGGAACGATAACGTTAAACGAAGCCCAATACAGTGCTTCCTACCTTTTTCGCCACATCATCAGCGATTCAGCCCTTTGTCTTGCGAGGAGCCGCTGTGGAGCGGAAGTCCATGAACAAGGTTTCCCCTCTCACACACACCTATTTTACACCAAGCAAATAAACCAGAAAACCCTCAGCTCTACACCCCGCCAGTAATACCAGAAAAATAACAAGAAACTCCTAGGTCATTCATTTTCATGCTTCATCTACGGTACAATCTAGAGAGCCCATATATTGAAGCACCGCATCGTAAGTTGGCGCAATTTCATAGAAATTCACAACGCAGCGAGGGGCGAGAGCCTTATAATACGGCGCTTCCGAGAGTAATAAGCTCGCCTCATATGACCGAGATTTTGAGTCCAAGGAACAATAAAATTCTTTATTGTGAGCCGTTAGCAGCAACTAAGTGAACAAGGTTACATACATTTTTGTCTTCACACCTTACGAAATCACTTTGAAGTACCCTTTTTTCTCTGAGTAGATATTTGAAAGTTAAAACATTAGCAGCACATTACAGAGGAGACCAGCCAGCAATAGGGGCTCTCTCGTTTGTAAGATGCCGGGCACTATCCTTCCTATTACTAGCGTGTCAGTTGTATAGAAGACACCATATTCATGTTTCCCCAAGCTTTTAAATATTTCACTTCTCAACAAACAACAGACTCACAATCTCACAATCCCCGAGAACTTGAATAGACATAACAAGGAACTTCCTAAACTCTTGTTTGACTTGGGGCCTCTTGCACTGACTACCTACCATCTCATAGAAAGGAACGTCTATCAGAATCAATGTGGCTCCCGAAATTTAACTCAAACGATGGACCAAATTCTGCGTTTGTGACACGAGGCCCCCTCTTCTCAACCTATCGCGATTTCTCAACATCATGTTTCAGAACTCCTACCGCTAATGAATCAGAGAGCGAAGCTACAAATTAATTTGACATAATCGCTAGCATGAAAGCTAAACCACTGGTCCAACAACACAACCTCTTGCCATCGAAATCTCTTCTACCTTCGAAAGTAGCCTAATTTTTGAAGATGTCGATTCTTAGAACGCTAGCTAGGGCTCCGAAGCTTCTATGATCACAAGAAAAAACTTTCCCTCCCACTATCCATCAGTAGTGCTTCATGTACTCTTCTGAATATTGGCCGCGGATTGATGGCGCCTTCGGGATTTTTATTGCGAGTAATTCTTGCCCCCCCACCGTGGTAAACGTTTTGAAAAAGGTGATAAACCAATTAATTCCCTGCGTTTAAAGTTTCTAGATGAACGGTCTGCCACCTTACTCATAAGTGTCAGAATAGCGATGAGTATATAGACATCTTGTGAACTATGCGGCAAATTTATTACCTATTTTGCCGTCTTCCAATTCATTCAAACGTGTCAATTCAAGGTTTCATTAGAGCCACAGAAGACGTTTTCTCTCATTTCTCTATGAATTTTCCTTTCAAAATTTCGCACTCATTGTTAGACAAACTATCAAAGGCAGATGAGTAAATAATGACACAATGACAGCTTTTACTGGGACAAGCGAGCCGTAAAGAACTGTATTAGCGAATTTTTGGTTAGAACGCTTCGCTTTGGGACTTGAAACGAGCCCCGTTCAAGTGATAAGAACTCAGAACCAGCAAGAACAGAGTTGTTGAACGAAAGAGCGGACCGCTCTGTGCAATCCTCTTACCCACTAGATAACAAAGTATTCTTGCAGATAATTCGTCAGAGATATACTAAGTGACATAAACTTGAATGCGATTTACAACTAGGAAGCTACATATTTTACCGCTCCTATTACTGTTGAAATCTCTTCTATCCTCAATACCCAGTTCATCTCTCATTAGAACCTTAAAAGTAGATTCCATGATTTCCCGCACCTCACCAAGCTTTCCACAGATATACCTCAAGCACCAAACTCACTTTACGAGTTCTCCAACCCTCCTCGCTTACCAGTCACACACATTCCATGTCCAATTTTCTTTCTTTCTTCGACGATAATGCAATGTAAAGATCCCTAACTGTCATTATTTAAACCCCAGACGAGTATCTTCAGCAAACTTGAGATCCTGACCACCCAAAGCTCAATTATCAGATTCTCCACACGTATTTCCAAGTAAATACAAGGGCGTTAGGTTGCTTTTCCCAATATCAAAAAGTATAGGAGGCACGCACTTTCTCTTACACCCTGTCCCGTATGGGAAACATTTCACTTCTCAACTCGTTGACCAAAAGAAAGCTGCTTTGACAATTCCATAATTTTCGTACATAAACTACAAGGGCCCTACCACTCTTACAACCTACCACAAAGTGGCAACAATTATGTCTCTTGGCAAGACTGCGACCTACCAGCAAGAACTATTCTTTCAAATACATCGATCCTAAAATATCTCTCACAAATAAAAAAAGTTGAACACTACAGCCGGGGATCGCTACCCTCGAAATCTGTGCTACTGTCGAAATATCTTCTTATTCTCTCTTCCAAATTCCACGTAGCAACTCCATAGATTCCACAAAACTATTTTAAGAGATTCAGCGAAGTCTCCTAAAAGTCCCTCGCAAAGCTGCAATCTTGCCAGGATGAACCGCTCTTTCCGAAGATATCAGCGTTTCGTAGATCTGCAGCTGTTCCGCGTTGAATCACAGTGACTCGAACAATAATTATAAGCAGAAAACTTTCGTAGATTTGCCCCTAAACACAACACGATTCCACAGTGAGGAATTTCAACCTATCCCGAGTTCCATTTTCAAAATCGGAATGAAGATTCTTATGACTGATGTCACCGTAAATCTCATGTAAGTGCAAGTATGTACTACCAAAAGAAATCCTCATCATCTTTCCTTTACCAAGTAACAAGATTTCGACACCGTATTTCTACGTCAAATACCAATAATGAGGATTTCTTGGCTTCTCAAGGCCAGGAACACAAAAAACCTCCAAACAAACCCTTTATAAACCCCCCAGCATTCCCACCGAGACAAACAATATGCTATTGAAGAATTTCTTAGAAGAAATGCATTGGTTGTGGTGTCTCCGCCATAAGATAAAGCCAGTCTAACAACAAACGTGTATTAAAAATGTGGGTAGAATAAATCGTGGAATTGGACAACATCCCTTGACCACCAAGTCCGTAATGACAACCAAACCCCTACATTTACCATCGAAACCCCTCCTACTGTCGAATTATCCACTTATTTCCACTTCCAGCTTCCAGATAGCAGAACTGCAAAATAGAGTTCTGTTCTATTCCCCATCTTACTTATGCGTAATGACAGTTACTGCCCTGCTAATACTTTTCATATTCTCTCTCGACAAGAATCGCCCGAGAAGCGAGATGTGTTTACCCAGACGAAACCCAGCGCCAAAGTAGGTATTTTCCTAAAGGAGTAGATCAAATTTATTAATTGTTGTTGAGAATACATACTGTTACCTGTGAGACTGGGATAAGAAAGTACCACTAAAGAAATCCTTTATCTTTCTTCACACACACTAAAGATTATTGAGTGCCCTCCCCCCTCCCCCAATTTCTACCTCCCCTCAAACAAACCAAGCACCAAGCACCAAGCACCAACACCTCAATCAACAATATTATAAACTCTCAACCTTTCAACCTCTCAACCCCCAAAACACAAGGAATCTCCCAGCCGAGCACTATATAAACTCCCCTCATTTGCGTCAAGACAAACAACCAGCAAGGGAGGCAGAAAAATGAAACATTCTCGTGGAGTCTTCGTATAAAAGACTAAGTATATCCAACAACCAAAACAGGTAGAGAGCCAGCCCAGATAGTTCCTTAAACCCACATCCAAGGATCTCAACCACCGAGTTGGCAATGTCTACGAGGAGTACATACTTTTACCGTCGGAACCCCTCCCACCGTCGAATACCCCGCTCATTTTCTCTCTCAAAGTTCCAGAATAGTAGGCTTACCTCGTTATAGATTTTCGTCAAAGCCTCTTGCATAAAATTGTGC